>OZ057412.1:28400356-28415356 GCA_964056705.1 Troilus luridus
ACTGCTGCTACTTCTGCTACTGCTGCTACTGCTCCTACTGCTGCTACTGCTGCTACTGCTCCTACTGCTCCTACTGCTGCTACTGCTACTGCTACTGCTACTGCTACTGCTACTGCTACTGCTACTGCTACTGCTACTGCTACTGCTACTGCTACTGCTACTCCTACTGCTACTCCTACTGCTACTGCTACTGCTACTCCTACTGCTACTGCTACTACTACTGCTACTGCTACTGCTACTACTACTGCTACTGCTACTACTACTGCTACTGCTACTACTACTACTACTACTACTACTACTACTACTACTACTACTACTATTACTACTACTACTACGATGAAGTTGCCATTCAAATGGTTGGAGAACATTTGGAATTCCTCTGTTTTAGAGTAATAGGGCAGATCAACGCCTGCCGGGACAGCCAGTGTTAGATCTAACGCATTTGATCTTCATTGCTGTCAATAATTCGGTGTTATTATTATGCCTGAATACTATTTTTTTAATTTTCTGTATTTCAGGGACTTAAGGAATTGTTTTTTTTTTGTAATTTTACAATGCCATTTTAATTATAATTTTATGCCCAATTGTGAATTTTTCGTTATCTAACATTAAGCCATACATTACAATTCAAACTATTAATATTCAACTTGGCATTTATCAATAGTCTGTATCACTATTAAAACGCCCCTTAAAGCATTCTCTCATGACATTTTCCTGGTATATAAATTCCATATCAGACAGTCGATGGGGCTATGACTGTCATTTTTTGGAGCAAGGATCTTTTTGAGGACCTCTATGCTCACTGAATGCTGGAAGGTTCCGGTTCATATCCGGTTGTGGCAGATAAATTATTGAATCTGCTAAAGGCCACGGATTAATTAACGGCCTACAGAACCTTCTGGGGGTTTCTCAATATTGAGAACTACCCGAAGGTTGTGTGCAATCTCAGACTAACACATTCCTTGTTCTAGAAACAGTACCTTATATAGAATTTACTGATCCAAAACTCCATAGCTTGTAGTGGTAAAGGGTTTTTTCTATACTGATGTTAAACGTGGGCACTAACCTTGATGGAAGAACAATATATTTAGGTAATCGAAATATACTCCTTGCTTAGAGTATTTGGTTCAATACTCTACTACTACTACTACTACTACTACTACTACTACTACTACTACTACTACTACTACTACTACTACTACTACTACTACTACTACTACTACTACTGCTACTGCTACTGCTACTGCTACTGCTACTGCTACTGCTACTGCTACTGCTACTGCTACTGCTACTGCTACTGCTACTGCTACTGCTACTGCTACTGCTACTGCTACTGCTACTGCTACTGCTACTGCTACTGCTACTGCTACTGCTACTGCTACTGCTACTGCTACTGCTACTGCTACTGCTACTGCTACTGCTACTGCTACTGCTACTGCTACTGCTACTGCTACTGCTACTGCTACTGCTACTGCTACTGCTACTGCTACTGCTACTGCTACTGCTACTGCTACTACTACTACTACTACGATGAAGTTGCCATTCAAATGGTTGGAGAACATTTGGAATTCCTCTGTTTTAGAGTAATAGGGCAGATCAACGCCTGCCGGGACAGCCAGTGTTAGATCTAACGCATTTGATCTTCATTGATGTCAATAATTCGGTGTTATTATTATGCCTGAATACTATTTTTTTTAATTTTCTGTATTTCAGGGACTTAAGGAATTGTTTTTTTTTTGTAATTTTACAATTCCATTTTAATTATAATTTTATGCCCAATTGTGAATTTTTCGTTATCTAACATTGAGCCATACATTACAATTCAAACTATTAATATTCAACTTGGCATTTATCAATAGTCTGTATCACTATTAAAACGCCCCTTAAAGCATTCTCTCATGACATTTTCCTGGTATATAAATTCCATATCAGACAGTCGATGGGGCTATGACTGTCATTTTTTGGAGCAAGGATCTTTTTGAGGACCTCTATGCTCACTGAATGCTGGAAGGTTCCGGTTCATATCCGGTTGTGGCAGATAAATTATTGAATCTGCTAAAGGCCACGGATTAATTAACGGCCTACAGAACCTTCTGGGGGTTTCTCAACTTTTATATTGAGAACTACCCGAAGGTTGTGTGCAATCTCAGACTAACACATTCCTTGTTCTAGAAACAGTACCTTATATAGAATTTACTGATCCAAAACTCCATAGCTTGTAGTGGTAAAGGGTTTTTTCTATACTGATGTTAAACGTGGGCACTAACCTTGATGGAAGAACAATATATTTAGGTAATCGAAATATACTCCTTGCTTAGAGTATTTGGTTCAATACTCTACTACTACTACTACTACTACTACTACTACTACTACTACTACTACTACTACTACTACTACTACTACTACTACTACTACTACTACTACTACTACTACTACTACTACTACTACTACTACTACTACTACTACTACTACTACTACTACTGCTACTGCTACTGCTACTGCTACTGCTACTGCTACTGCTACTGCTACTGCTACTGCTACTGCTACTGCTACTGCTACTGCTACTGCTACTGCTACTGCTACTGCTACTGCTACTGCTACTGCTACTGCTACTGCTACTGCTACTGCTACTGCTACTGCTACTGCTACTGCTACTGCTACTGCTACTGCTACTGCTACTGCTACTGCTACTACTACTACTACTACGATGAAGTTGCCATTCAAATGGTTGGAGAACATTTGGAATTCCTCTGTTTTAGAGTAATAGGGCAGATCAACGCCTGCCGGGACAGCCAGTGTTAGATCTAACGCATTTGATCTTCATTGATGTCAATAATTCGGTGTTATTATTATGCCTGAATACTATTTTTTTTAATTTTCTGTATTTCAGGGACTTAAGGAATTGTTTTTTTTTTGTAATTTTACAATTCCATTTTAATTATAATTTTATGCCCAATTGTGAATTTTTCGTTATCTAACATTAAGCCATACATTACAATTCAAACTATTAATATTCAACTTGGCATTTATCAATAGTCTGTATCACTATTAAAACGCCCCTTAAAGCATTCTCTCATGACATTTTCCTGGTATATAAATTCCATATCAGACAGTCGATGGGGCTATGACTGTCATTTTTTGGAGCAAGGATCTTTTTGAGGACCTCTATGCTCACTGAATGCTGGAAGGTTCCGGTTCATATCCGGTTGTGGCAGATAAATTATTGAATCTGCTAAAGGCCACGGATTAATTAACGGCCTACAGAACCTTCTGGGGGTTTCTCAACTTTTATATTGAGAACTACCCGAAGGTTGTGTGCAATCTCAGACTAACACATTCCTTGTTCTAGAAACAGTACCTTATATAGAATTTACTGATCCAAAACTCCATAGCTTGTAGTGGTAAAGGGTTTTTTCTATACTGATGTTAAACGTGGGCACTAACCTTGATGGAAGAACAATATATTTAGGTAATCGAAATATACTCCTTGCTTAGAGTATTTGGTTCAATACTCTACTACTACTACTACTACTACTACTACTACTACTACTACTACTACTACTACTACTACTACTACTACTACTACTACTACTACTACTACTACTACTACTACTACTACTACTACTACTACTACTACTACTACTACTACTACTACTACTACTACTACTGCTACTGCTACTGCTACTGCTACTGCTACTGCTACTGCTACTGCTACTGCTACTGCTACTGCTACTGCTACTGCTACTGCTACTGCTACTGCTACTGCTACTGCTACTGCTACTGCTACTGCTACTGCTACTGCTACTGCTACTGCTACTGCTACTGCTACTGCTACTGCTACTGCTACTGCTACTGCTACTGCTACTGCTACTGCTACTGCTACTGCTACTGCTGCTACTACTACTGCTACTACTACTACTACTACTACTACTACTACGATGAAGTTGCCATTCAAATGGTTGGAGAACATTTGGAATTCCTCTGTTTTAGAGTAATAGGGCAGATCAACGCCTGCCGGGACAGCCAGTGTTAGATCTAACGCATTTGATCTTCATTGATGTCAATAATTCGGTGTTATTATTATGCCTGAATACTATTTTTTTTAATTTTCTGTATTTCAGGGACTTAAGGAATTGTTTTTTTTTTGTAATTTTACAATTCCATTTTAATTATAATTTTATGCCCAATTGTGAATTTTTCGTTATCTAACATTAAGCCATACATTACAATTCAAACTATTAATATTCAACTTGGCATTTATCAATAGTCTGTATCACTATTAAAACGCCCCTTAAAGCATTCTCTCATGACATTTTCCTGGTATATAAATTCCATATCAGACAGTCGATGGGGCTATGACTGTCATTTTTTGGAGCAAGGATCTTTTTGAGGACCTCTATGCTCACTGAATGCTGGAAGGTTCCGGTTCATATCCGGTTGTGGCAGATAAATTATTGAATCTGCTAAAGGCCACGGATTAATTAACGGCCTACAGAACCTTCTGGGGGTTTCTCAACTTTTATATTGAGAACTACCCGAAGGTTGTGTGCAATCTCAGACTAACACATTCCTTGTTCTAGAAACAGTACCTTATATAGAATTTACTGATCCAAAACTCCATAGCTTGTAGTGGTAAAGGGTTTTTTCTATACTGATGTTAAACGTGGGCACTAACCTTGATGGAAGAACAATATATTTAGGTAATCGAAATATACTCCTTGCTTAGAGTATTTGGTTCAATACTCTACTACTACTACTACTACTACTACTACTACTACTACTACTACTACTACTACTACTACTACTACTACTACTACTACTACTACTACTACTACTACTACTACTACTACTACTACTACTACTACTACTACTACTACTACTACTACTACTACTACTACTACTACTACTACTGCTACTGCTACTGCTACTGCTACTGCTACTGCTACTGCTACTGCTACTGCTACTGCTACTGCTACTGCTACTGCTACTGCTACTGCTACTGCTACTGCTACTGCTACTGCTACTGCTACTGCTACTGCTACTGCTACTGCTACTGCTACTGCTACTGCTACTGCTACTGCTACTGCTACTGCTACTGCTGCTACTACTACTGCTACTACTACTACTACTACTACTACTACTACGATGAAGTTGCCATTCAAATGGTTGGAGAACATTTGGAATTCCTCTGTTTTAGAGTAATAGGGCAGATCAACGCCTGCCGGGACAGCCAGTGTTAGATCTAACGCATTTGATCTTCATTGATGTCAATAATTCGGTGTTATTATTATGCCTGAATACTATTTTTTTTAATTTTCTGTATTTCAGGGACTTAAGGAATTGTTTTTTTTTTGTAATTTTACAATTCCATTTTAATTATAATTTTATGCCCAATTGTGAATTTTTCGTTATCTAACATTAAGCCATACATTACAATTCAAACTATTAATATTCAACTTGGCATTTATCAATAGTCTGTATCACTATTAAAACGCCCCTTAAAGCATTCTCTCATGACATTTTCCTGGTATATAAATTCCATATCAGACAGTCGATGGGGCTATGACTGTCATTTTTTGGAGCAAGGATCTTTTTGAGGACCTCTATGCTCACTGAATGCTGGAAGGTTCCGGTTCATATCCGGTTGTGGCAGATAAATTATTGAATCTGCTAAAGGCCACGGATTAATTAACGGCCTACAGAACCTTCTGGGGGTTTCTCAACTTTTATATTGAGAACTACCCGAAGGTTGTGTGCAATCTCAGACTAACACATTCCTTGTTCTAGAAACAGTACCTTATATAGAATTTACTGATCCAAAACTCCATAGCTTGTAGTGGTAAAGGGTTTTTTCTATACTGATGTTAAACGTGGGCACTAACCTTGATGGAAGAACAATATATTTAGGTAATCGAAATATACTCCTTGCTTAGAGTATTTGGTTCAATACTCTACTACTACTACTACTACTACTACTACTACTACTACTACTACTACTACTACTACTACTACTACTACTACTACTACTACTACTACTACTGCTACTGCTACTGCTACTGCTACTGCTACTGCTACTGCTACTGCTACTGCTACTGCTACTGCTACTGCTACTGCTACTGCTACTGCTACTGCTACTGCTACTGCTACTGCTGCTGCTACTGCTACTGCTGCTGCTACTGCTACTGCTGCTGCTACTGCTACTGCTGCTGCTACTGCTACTGCTGCTGCTACTGCTACTGCTACTGCTGCTGCTACTGCTACTGCTGCTGCTACTGCTACTGCTGCTGCTACTGCTACTGCTGCTGCTACTGCTACTACTGCTGCTACTGCTACTACTGCTGCTACTGCTACTACTGCTGCTACTGCTACTACTGCTGCTACTGCTACTACTGCTGCTACTACTACTACTGCTGCTACTACTACTACTGCTGCTACTACTACTGCTGCTGCTACTACTACTGCTGCTGCTACTGCTACTGCTGCTGCTACTGCTACTGCTGCTGCTACTGCTACTGCTGCTGCTACTGCTACTGCTGCTGCTACTGCTGCTGCTGCTGCTACTGCTGCTGCTACTGCTACTGCTGCTGCTACTGCTACTGCTGCTGCTACTGCTACTGCTGCTGCTGCTGCTACTACTACTGCTGCTACTGCTACTACTACTGCTGCTACTGCTACTGCTACTGCTACTGCTGCTACTGCTACTGCTACTGCTACTGCTACTGCTACTGCTACTGCTACTGCTGCTGCTACTGCTACTGCTGCTGCTGCTGCTGCTGCTGCTGCTGCTGCTGCTGCTGCTGCTGCTGCTGCTGCTGCTGCTGCTGCTGCTGCTGCTGCTACTGCTGCTGCTGCTACTGCTGCTACTGCTGCTACTGCTGCTACTGCTGCTACTGCTCCTACTGCTGCTACTGCTCCTACTGCTCCTACTGCTCCTACTGCTGCTACTGCTACTACTGCTGCTACTGCTGCTACTGCTGCTACTGCTCCTACTGCTCCTACTGCTCCTACTGCTCCTACTGCTCCTACTGCTGCTACTGCTACTACTGCTGCTACTGCTACTACTGCTGCTACTGCTACTGCTACTGCTACTACTGCTACTGCTACTGCTACTACTGCTACTGCTACTGCTGCTACTGCTACTGCTACTGCTACTACTACTACTACTGCTACTGCTACTGCTACTGCTACTGCTACTGCTACTGCTACTGCTACTGCTACTGCTACTGCTACTGCTACTGCTACTGCTACTGCTACTGCTACTGCTACTGCTACTGCTACTGCTACTGCTACTGCTACTGCTACTGCTACTGCTACTGCTACTGCTACTGCTACTGCTACTGCTACTGCTACTGCTACTGCTACTGCTACTACTACTACTACTACTACTACTACGATGAAGTTGCCATTCAAATGGTTGGAGAACATTTGGAATTCCTCTGTTTTAGAGTAATAGGGCAGATCAACGCCTGCCGGGACAGCCAGTGTTAGATCTAACGCATTTGATCTTCATTGATGTCAATAATTCGGTGTTATTATTATGCCTGAATACTATTTTTTTAATTTTCTGTATTTCAGGGACTTAAGGAATTGTTTTTTTTTTTGTAATTTTACAATTCCATTTTAATTATAATTTTATGCCCAATTGTGAATTTTTCGTTATCTAACATTAAGCCATACATTACAATTCAAACTATTAATATTCAACTTGGCATTTATCAATAGTCTGTATCACTATTAAAACGCCCCTTAAAGCATTCTCTCATGACATTTTCCTGGTATATAAATTCCATATCAGACAGTCGATGGGGCTATGACTGTCATTTTTTGGAGCAAGGATCTTTTTGAGGACCTCTATGCTCACTGAATGCTGGAAGGTTCCGGTTCATATCCGGTTGTGGCAGATAAATTATTGAATCTGCTAAAGGCCACGGATTAATTAACGGCCTACAGAACCTTCTGGGGGTTTCTCAACTTTTATATTGAGAACTACCCGAAGGTTGTGTGCAATCTCAGACTAACACATTCCTTGTTCTAGAAACAGTACCTTATATAGAATTTACTGTTCCAAAACTCCATAGCTTGTAGTGGTAAAGGGTTTTTTCTATACTGATGTTAAACGTGGGCACTAACCTTGATGGAAGAACAATATATTTAGGTAATCGAAATATACTCCTTGCTTAGAGTATTTGGTTCAATACTCTACTACTACTACTACTACTACTACTACTACTACTACTACTACTACTACTACTACTACTACTACTACTACTACTACTACTACTACTACTGCTACTGCTACTGCTACTGCTACTGCTACTGCTACTGCTACTGCTACTGCTGCTACTACTGCTACTGCTGCTACTACTGCTACTGCTGCTACTACTGCTACTGCTGCTACTACTGCTACTGCTGCTACTACTGCTACTGCTGCTACTGCTGCTACTTCTGCTACTGCTGCTACTGCTGCTACTGCTGCTACTGCTGCTACTGCTGCTACTGCTGCTACTGCTGCTACTGCTGCTACTGCTGCTACTGCTGCTACTGCTGCTACTGCTCCTACTGCTCCTACTGCTCCTACTGCTGCTACTGCTACTACTGCTGCTACTGCTACTACTGCTGCTACTGCTACTACTGCTGCTACTGCTACTGCTGCTACTGCTACTGCTACTGCTGCTACTGCTACTGCTACTGCTACTGCTACTGCTACTGCTACTGCTACTGCTACTGCTACTGCTACTGCTACTGCTACTGCTACTGCTACTGCTACTGCTACTGCTACTGCTACTGCTACTGCTACTGCTACTGCTACTGCTACTGCTACTGCTACTGCTACTGCTACTGCTACTGCTACTGCTACTGCTACTGCTACTGCTACTGCTACTGCTACTGCTACTGCTACTGCTACTGCTACTGCTACTACTACTGCTACTGCTACTGCTACTGCTACTGCTACTACTACTACTACTACTACTACTACGATGAAGTTGCCATTCAAATGGTTGGAGAACATTTGGAATTCCTCTGTTTTAGAGTAATAGGGCAGATCAACGCCTGCCGGGACAGCCAGTGTTAGATCTAACGCATTTGATCTTCATTGATGTCAATAATTCGGTGTTATTATTATGCCTGAATACTATTTTTTTAATTTTCTGTATTTCAGGGACTTAAGGAATTGTTTTTTTTTTTGTAATTTTACAATTCCATTTTAATTATAATTTTATGCCCAATTGTGAATTTTTCGTTATCTAACATTAAGCCATACATTACAATTCAAACTATTAATATTCAACTTGGCATTTATCAATAGTCTGTATCACTATTAAAACGCCCCTTAAAGCATTCTCTCATGACATTTTCCTGGTATATAAATTCCATATCAGACAGTCGATGGGGCTATGACTGTCATTTTTTGGAGCAAGGATCTTTTTGAGGACCTCTATGCTCACTGAATGCTGGAAGGTTCCGGTTCATATCCGGTTGTGGCAGATAAATTATTGAATCTGCTAAAGGCCACGGATTAATTAACGGCCTACAGAACCTTCTGGGGGTTTCTCAACTTTTATATTGAGAACTACCCGAAGGTTGTGTGCAATCTCAGACTAACACATTCCTTGTTCTAGAAACAGTACCTTATATAGAATTTACTGTTCCAAAACTCCATAGCTTGTAGTGGTAAAGGGTTTTTTCTATACTGATGTTAAACGTGGGCACTAACCTTGATGGAAGAACAATATATTTAGGTAATCGAAATATACTCCTTGCTTAGAGTATTTGGTTCAATACTCTACTACTACTACTACTACTACTACTACTACTACTACTACTACTACTACTACTACTACTACTACTACTACTACTACTACTACTACTACTACTACTACTACTGCTACTGCTACTGCTACTGCTACTGCTACTGCTACTGCTACTGCTACTGCTGCTACTACTGCTACTGCTGCTACTACTGCTACTGCTGCTACTACTGCTACTGCTGCTACTACTGCTACTGCTGCTACTACTGCTACTGCTGCTACTGCTGCTACTTCTGCTACTGCTGCTACTGCTGCTACTGCTGCTACTGCTGCTACTGCTGCTACTGCTGCTACTGCTGCTACTGCTGCTACTGCTGCTACTGCTGCTACTGCTGCTACTGCTGCTACTGCTCCTACTGCTCCTACTGCTCCTACTGCTGCTACTGCTGCTACTGCTCCTACTGCTCCTACTGCTGCTACTGCTACTGCTACTGCTACTGCTACTGCTACTGCTACTGCTACTGCTACTGCTACTGCTACTGCTACTGCTACTCCTACTGCTACTGCTACTCCTACTGCTACTGCTTACTCCTACTGCTACTGCTACTACTACTGCTACTGCTACTGCTACTACTACTGCTACTGCTACTACTACTGCTACTGCTACTACTACTACTACTACTACTACTACTACTACTACTACTACTATTACTACTACTACTACGATGAAGTTGCCATTCAAATGGTTGGAGAACATTTGGAATTCCTCTGTTTTAGAGTAATAGGGCAGATCAACGCCTGCCGGGACAGCCAGTGTTAGATCTAACGCATTTGATCTTCATTGATGTCAATAATTCGGTGTTATTATTATGCCTGAATACTATTTTTTTAATTTTCTGTATTTCAGGGACTTAAGGAATTGTTTTTTTTTTGTAATTTTACAATTCCATTTTAATTATAATTTTATGCCCAATTGTGAATTTTTCGTTATCTAACATTAAGCCATACATTACAATTCAAACTATTAATATTCAACTTGGCATTTATCAATAGTCTGTATCACTATTAAAACGCCCCTTAAAGCATTCTCTCATGACATTTTCCTGGTATATAAATTCCATATCAGACAGTCGATGGGGCTATGACTGTCATTTTTTGGAGCAAGGATCTTTTTGAGGACCTCTATGCTCACTGAATGCTGGAAGGTTCCGGTTCATATCCGGTTGTGGCAGATAAATTATTGAATCTGCTAAAGGCCACGGATTAATTAACGGCCTACAGAACCTTCTGGGGGTTTCTCAACTTTTATATTGAGAACTACCCGAAGGTTGTGTGCAATCTCAGACTAACACATTCCTTGTTCTAGAAACAGTACCTTATATAGAATTTACTGATCCAAAACTCCATAGCTTGTAGTGGTAAAGGGTTTTTTCTATACTGATGTTAAACGTGGGCACTAACCTTGATGGAAGAACAATATATTTAGGTAATCGAAATATACTCCTTGCTTAGAGTATTTGGTTCAATACTCTACTACTACTACTACTACTACTACTACTACTACTACTACTACTACTACTACTACTACTACTACTACTACTACTACTACTACTACTACTACTACTACTACTACTACTACTACTACTACTACTACTACTACTACTACTACTACTACTACTACTACTACTACTACTACTACTACTACTACTACTACTACTACTACTACTACTACTGCTACTGCTACTGCTACTGCTACTGCTACTGCTACTGCTACTGCTACTGCTACTGCTACTGCTACTGCTACTGCTACTGCTACTGCTACTGCTACTGCTACTGCTACTGCTACTGCTACTGCTACTGCTACTGCTACTACTACTACTACTACTACTACTACTACGATGAAGTTGCCATTCAAATGGTTGGAGAACATTTGGAATTCCTCTGTTTTAGAGTAATAGGGCAGATCAACGCCTGCCGGGACAGCCAGTGTTAGATCTAACGCATTTGATCTTCATTGATGTCAATAATTCGGTGTTATTATTATGCCTGAATACTATTTTTTTTAATTTTCTGTATTTCAGGGACTTAAGGAATTGTTTTTTTTTTGTAATTTTACAATTCCATTTTAATTATAATTTTATGCCCAATTGTGAATTTTTCGTTATCTAACATTAAGCCATACATTACAATTCAAACTATTAATATTCAACTTGGCATTTATCAATAGTCTGTATCACTATTAAAACGCCCCTTAAAGCATTCTCTCATGACATTTTCCTGGTATATAAATTCCATATCAGACAGTCGATGGGGCTATGACTGTCATTTTTTGGAGCAAGGATCTTTTTGAGGACCTCTATGCTCACTGAATGCTGGAAGGTTCCGGTTCATATCCGGTTGTGGCAGATAAATTATTGAATCTGCTAAAGGCCACGGATTAATTAACGGCCTACAGAACCTTCTGGGGGTTTCTCAACTTTTATATTGAGAACTACCCGAAGGTTGTGTGCAATCTCAGACTAACACATTCCTTGTTCTAGAAACAGTACCTTATATAGAATTTACTGATCCAAAACTCCATAGCTTGTAGTGGTAAAGGGTTTTTTCTATACTGATGTTAAACGTGGGCACTAACCTTGATGGAAGAACAATATATTTAGGTAATCGAAATATACTCCTTGCTTAGAGTATTTGGTTCAATACTCTACTACTACTACTACTACTACTACTACTACTACTACTACTACTACTACTACTACTACTACTACTACTACTACTACTACTACTACTACTACTACTACTACTACTACTACTACTACTACTACTACTACTACTACTACTACTACTACTACTACTACTACTACTACTACTACTACTACTACTACTACTACTGCTACTGCTACTGCTACTGCTACTGCTACTGCTACTGCTACTGCTACTGCTACTGCTACTGCTACTGCTACTGCTACTGCTACTGCTACTGCTACTGCTACTGCTACTGCTACTGCTACTGCTACTGCTACTGCTACTGCTACTGCTACTGCTGCTGCTACTGCTGCTGCTACTGCTGCTACTACTACTACTACTACTACTACTACTACGATGAAGTTGCCATTCAAATGGTTGGAGAACATTTGGAATTCCTCTGTTTTAGAGTAATAGGGCAGATCAACGCCTGCCGGGACAGCCAGTGTTAGATCTAACGCATTTGATCTTCATTGATGTCAATAATTCGGTGTTATTATTATGCCTGAATACTATTTTTTTTAATTTTCTGTATTTCAGGGACTTAAGGAATTGTTTTTTTTTTGTAATTTTACAATTCCATTTTAATTATAATTTTATGCCCAATTGTGAATTTTTCGTTATCTAACATTAAGCCATACATTACAATTCAAACTATTAATATTCAACTTGGCATTTATCAATAGTCTGTATCACTATTAAAACGCCCCTTAAAGCATTCTCTCATGACATTTTCCTGGTATATAAATTCCATATCAGACAGTCGATGGGGCTATGACTGTCATTTTTTGGAGCAAGGATCTTTTTGAGGACCTCTATGCTCACTGAATGCTGGAAGGTTCCGGTTCATATCCGGTTGTGGCAGATAAATTATTGAATCTGCTAAAGGCCACGGATTAATTAACGGCCTACAGAACCTTCTGGGGGTTTCTCAACTTTTATATTGAGAACTACCCGAAGGTTGTGTGCAATCTCAGACTAACACATTCCTTGTTCTAGAAACAGTACCTTATATAGAATTTACTGATCCAAAACTCCATAGCTTGTAGTGGTAAAGGGTTTTTTCTATACTGATGTTAAACGTGGGCACTAACCTTGATGGAAGAACAATATATTTAGGTAATCGAAATATACTCCTTGCTTAGAGTATTTGGTTCAATACTCTACTACTACTACTACTACTACTACTACTACTACTACTACTACTACTACTACTACTACTACTACTACTACTACTACTACTACTACTACTACTACTACTACTACTACTACTACTACTACTACTACTACTACTACTACTACTACTGCTACTGCTACTGCTACTGCTACTGCTACTGCTACTGCTACTGCTACTGCTACTGCTACTGCTACTGCTACTGCTACTGCTACTGCTACTGCTACTGCTACTGCTACTGCTACTGCTGCTGCTACTGCTACTGCTGCTGCTACTGCTACTGCTGCTGCTACTGCTACTGCTGCTGCTACTGCTACTGCTGCTGCTACTGCTGCTGCTGCTGCTACTGCTGCTGCTGCTGCTACTGCTGCTGCTGCTGCTACTGCTGCTACTGCTACTACTGCTGCTACTGCTACTACTGCTGCTACTGCTACTACTGCTGCTACTGCTACTACTGCTGCTACTGCTACTGCTGCTGCTACTGCTACTGCTGCTGCTACTGCTACTGCTGCTGCTACTGCTACTGCTGCTGCTACTGCTACTGCTGCTGCTACTGCTACTGCTGCTGCTACTGCTACTGCTGCTGCTGCTGCTACTGCTGCTGCTGCTGCTACTGCTGCTGCTGCTGCTACTGCTGCTGCTGCTGCTACTGCTGCTGCTGCTGCTACTGCTGCTGCTGCTGCTACTGCTACTGCTGCTGCTACTGCTACTGCTGCTGCTACTGCTACTGCTGCTGCTACTGCTACTGCTGCTGCTACTGCTACTACTGCTGCTACTGCTACTGCTGCTGCTACTGCTACTGCTGCTGCTACTGCTACTGCTGCTGCTACTGCTACTGCTGCTGCTACTGCTACTGCTGCTGCTACTGCTACTGCTGCTGCTACTGCTACTGCTGCTGCTACTGCTGCTGCTGCTGCTACTGCTGCTGCTGCTGCTACTGCTGCTGCTGCTGCTACTCCTGCTGCTGCTGCTGCTACTGCTGCTGCTGCTGCTACTGCTGCTGCTGCTACTGCTACTGCTACTGCTACTGCTACTGCTACTGCTGCTGCTACTGCTACTGCTGCTGCTACTGCTACTGCTGCTGCTGCTGCTGCTGCTGCTGCTGCTGCTGCTGCTGCTGCTGCTGCTGCTGCTGCTGCTGCTGCTGCTGCTGCTGCTGCTGCTGCTCCTGCTGCTGCTACTGCTCCTACTGCTCCTACTGCTCCTACTGCTCCTACTGCTGCTACTGCTGCTACTGCTGCTACTGCTGCTACTGCTGCTACTGCTCCTACTGCTCCTACTGCTCCTACTGCTGCTACTGCTACTACTGCTGCTACTGCTACTACTGCTGCT
>OZ057412.1:28435356-28440356 GCA_964056705.1 Troilus luridus
ACTACTACTACTACTACTACTACTACTACTACTACTACTACTACTACTACTACTACTACTACTACTACTACTACTACTACTACTACTACTACTACTACTACTACTACTACTGCTACTGCTACTGCTACTGCTACTGCTACTGCTACTGCTACTGCTACTGCTACTGCTACTGCTACTGCTACTGCTACTGCTACTGCTACTGCTACTGCTACTGCTACTGCTACTGCTACTGCTACTGCTACTGCTACTGCTACTGCTACTGCTACTACTACTACTACTACTACTACTACTACGATGAAGTTGCCATTCAAATGGTTGGAGAACATTTGGAATTCCTCTGTTTTAGAGTAATAGGGCAGATCAACGCCTGCCGGGACAGCCAGTGTTAGATCTAACGCATTTGATCTTCATTGATGTCAATAATTCGGTGTTATTATTATGCCTGAATACTATTTTTTTTAATTTTCTGTATTTCAGGGACTTAAGGAATTGTTTTTTTTTTGTAATTTTACAATTCCATTTTAATTATAATTTTATGCCCAATTGTGAATTTTTCGTTATCTAACATTAAGCCATACATTACAATTCAAACTATTAATATTCAACTTGGCATTTATCAATAGTCTGTATCACTATTAAAACGCCCCTTAAGCATTCTCTCATGACATTTTCCTGGTATATAAATTCCATATCAGACAGTCGATGGGGCTATGACTGTCATTTTTTGGAGCAAGGATCTTTTTGAGGACCTCTATGCTCACTGAATGCTGGAAGGTTCCGGTTCATATCCGGTTGTGGCAGATAAATTATTGAATCTGCTAAAGGCCACGGATTAATTAACGGCCTACAGAACCTTCTGGGGGTTTCTCAACTTTTATATTAAGAACTACCCGAAGGTTGTGTGCAATCTCAGACTAACACATTCCTTGTTCTAGAAACAGTACCTTATATAGAATTTACTGATCCAAAACTCCATAGCTTGTAGTGGTAAAGGGTTTTTTCTATACTGATGTTAAACGTGGGCACTAACCTTGATGGAAGAACAATATATTTAGGTAATCGAAATATACTCCTTGCTTAGAGTATTTGGTTCAATACTCTACTACTACTACTACTACTACTACTACTACTACTACTACTACTACTACTACTACTACTACTACTACTACTACTACTACTACTACTACTACTACTACTACTACTACTACTACTACTACTACTACTACTACTACTACTACTACTACTACTACTACTGCTACTACTACTACTACTGCTACTACTACTACTACTGCTACTACTACTACTACTGCTACTACTACTACTACTGCTACTACTACTACTACTGCTACTACTACTACTACTGCTACTACTACTACTGCTGCTACTACTACTACTGCTGCTACTACTACTACTGCTGCTACTACTACTACTGCTGCTACTACTACTACTGCTGCTACTACTACTACTGCTGCTACTACTACTACTGCTGCTACTACTACTACTGCTGCTACTACTACTACTGCTGCTACTACTACTGCTGCTGCTACTACTACTGCTGCTGCTACTACTACTGCTGCTGCTACTACTACTGCTGCTGCTACTACTACTGCTGCTCCTACTACTACTGCTGCTCCTACTACTACTGCTGCTCCTACTACTACTGCTGCTCCTACTACTACTGCTGCTACTACTACTACTGCTGCTACTACTACTACTGCTGCTACTACTACTACTGCTGCTACTACTACTACTGCTGCTACTACTACTACTGCTGCTGCTACTACTACTGCTGCTGCTACTACTACTGCTGCTGCTACTACTACTGCTGCTGCTACTACTACTGCTGCTACTGCTCCTACTGCTCCTACTGCTCCTACTGCTCCTACTGCTCCTACTGCTCCTACTGCTGCTACTGCTCCTACTGCTCCTACTGCTGCTACTGCTACTGCTACTGCTACTGCTACTGCTACTGCTACTGCTACTGCTACTGCTACTGCTACTGCTACTCCTACTGCTACTGCTACTCCTACTGCTACTGCTACTGCTACTACTGCTGCTACTGCTACTGCTGCTGCTACTGCTACTGCTACTGCTACTGCTACTGCTACTGCTACTGCTACTGCTACTGCTACTGCTACTGCTACTGCTACTGCTACTGCTACTGCTACTGCTACTGCTACTGCTACTGCTACTACTACTGCTACTACTACTACTACTACTACGATGAAGTTGCCATTCAAATGGTTGGAGAACATTTGGAATTCCTCTGTTTTAGAGTAATAGGGCAGATCAACGCCTGCCGGGACAGCCAGTGTTAGATCTAACGCATTTGATCTTCATTGATGTCAATAATTCGGTGTTATTATTATGCCTGAATACTATTTTTTTAATTTTCTGTATTTCAGGGACTTAAGGAATTGTTTTTTTTTTGTAATTTTACAATTCCATTTTAATTATAATTTTATGCCCAATTGTGAATTTTTCGTTATCTAACATTAAGCCATACATTACAATTCAAACTATCAATAGTCTGTATCACTATTAAAACGCCCCTTAAAGCATTCTCTCATGACATTTTCCTGGTATATAAATTCCATATCAGACAGTCGATGGGGCTATGACTGTCATTTTTTGGAGCAAGGATCTTTTTGAGGACCTCTATGCTCACTGAATGCTGGAAGGTTCCGGTTCATATCCTGCTGCTGCTACTGCTGCTGCTGCTGCTGCTGCTGCTGCTGCTGCTGCTGCTGCTGCTGCTGCTGCTGCTGCTGCTGCTGCTGCTGCTGCTGCTGCTGCTGCTGCTGCTGCTGCTGCTGCTGCTGCTGCTGCTGCTGCTGCTGCTACTACTACTACTACTACTACTACTACTACTACTGCTACTACTACTACTACTGCTACTACTACTACTGCTACTACTACTACTACTGCTACTACTACTACTACTACTGCTACTACTACTACTACTGCTACTGCTACTACTGCTGCTGCTACTGCTACTACTGCTGCTGCTACTGCTACTGCTGCTGCTACTGCTACTGCTGCTGCTACTGCTCCTACTGCTGCTACTGCTCCTACTGCTCCTACTGCTCCTACTGCTCCTACTGCTCCTACTGCTCCTACTGCTGCTACTGCTACTACTACTACTACTGCTACTACTACTACTACTGCTACTACTACTACTGCTGCTACTACTACTACTGCTGCTACTACTACTACTGCTGCTACTACTACTACTGCTGCTACTACTACTACTGCTGCTACTACTACTACTGCTGCTACTACTACTACTGCTGCTACTACTACTACTGCTGCTGCTACTACTGCTGCTGCTACTACTACTGCTGCTGCTACTACTACTGCTGCTGCTGCTACTACTGCTGCTGCTACTACTACTGCTGCTACTGCTACTACTGCTCCTACTGCTCCTACTGCTCCTACTGCTCCTACTGCTCCTACTGCTCCTACTGCTCCTACTGCTCCTACTGCTCCTACTGCTCCTGCTGCTGCATCTACTGCTGCTGCTGCATCTACTGCTGCTGCTGCTGCTGCTGCTGCTGCTGCTGCTGCTGCTGCTGCTGCTGCTGCTGCTGCTGCTGCTGCTGCTGCTGCTGCTGCTGCTGCTGCTGCTGCTGCTGCTGCTGCTGCTGCTACTGCTGCTGCTGCTGCTACTGCTACTGCTGCTGCTACTGCTGCTGCTGCTGCTGCTGCTGCTGCTGCTGCTGCTGCTACTGCTGCTACTGCTGCTACTGCTGCTACTGCTGCTACTGCTGCTGCTGCTGCTGCTGCTACTGCTGCTACTGCTGCTACTGCTGCTACTGCTGCTACTGCTGCTACTGCTGCTACTGCTACTGCTACTGCTACTGCTACTGCTACTGCTACTGCTACTGCTACTGCTACTGCTACTGCTACTGCTACTGCTACTGCTACTGCTACTGCTACTGCTACTGCTACTGCTACTGCTACTGCTACTGCTACTGCTACTGCTACTACTACTACTACTACTACGATGAAGTTGCCATTCAAATGGTTGGAGAACATTTGGAATTCCTCTGTTTTAGAGTAATAGGGCAGATCAACGCCTGCCGGGACAGCCAGTGTTAGATCTAACGCATTTGATCTTCATTGATGTCAATATATTATTATGCCTGAATACTATTTTTTTAATTTTCTGTATTTCAGGGACTTAAGGAATTGTTTTTTTTTTGTAATTTTACAATTCCATTTTAATTATAATTTTATGCCCAATTGTGAATTTTTCGTTATCTAACATTAAGCCATACATTACAATTCAAACTATCAATAGTCTGTATCACTATTAAAACGCCCCTTAAAGCATTCTCTCATGACATTTTCCTGGTATATAAATTCCATATCAGACAGTCGATGGGGCTATGACTGTCATTTTTTGGAGCAAGGATCTTTTTGAGGACCTCTATGCTCACTGAATGCTGGAAGGTTCCGGTTCATATCCTGCTGCTGCTACTGCTGCTGCTGCTGCTGCTGCTGCTGCTGCTGCTGCTGCTGCTGCTGCTGCTGCTGCTGCTGCTGCTGCTGCTGCTGCTGCTGCTGCTGCTGCTGCTGCTGCTGCTGCTGCTGCTGCTGCTACTACTACTACTACTACTACTACTACTACTACTGCTACTACTACTACTACTGCTACTACTACTACTGCTACTACTACTACTACTGCTACTACTACTACTACTGCTACTACTACTACTACTGCTACTGCTACTACTGCTGCTGCTACTGCTACTACTGCTGCTGCTACTGCTACTGCTGCTGCTACTGCTACTGCTGCTGCTACTGCTCCTACTGCTGCTACTGCTCCTACTGCTCCTACTGCTCCTACTGCTCCTACTGCTCCTACTGCTCCTACTGCTGCTACTGCTACTACTACTACTACTGCTACTACTACTACTACTGCTACTACTACTACTGCTGCTACTACTACTACTGCTGCTACTACTACTACTGCTGCTACTACTACTACTGCTGCT
>OZ057412.1:28582856-28585356 GCA_964056705.1 Troilus luridus
TGCTAAAGGCCACGGATTAATTAACGGCCTACAGAACCTTCTGGGGGTTTCTCAACTTTTATATTGAGAACTACCCGAAGGTTGTGTGCAATCTCAGACTAACACATTCCTTGTTCTAGAAACAGTACCTTATATAGAATTTACTGATCCAAAACTCCATAGCTTGTAGTGGTAAAGGGTTTTTTCTATACTGATGTTAAACGTGGGCACTAACCTTGATGGAAGAACAATATATTTAGGTAATCGAAATATACTCCTTGCTTAGAGTATTTGGTTCAATACTCTACTACTACTACTACTACTACTACTACTACTACTACTACTACTACTACTACTACTACTACTACTACTACTACTACTACTACTACTACTACTACTACTACTACTACTACTACTACTACTACTACTACTACTACTACTACTACTGCTACTACTACTACTACTGCTACTACTACTACTACTGCTACTACTACTACTACTGCTACTACTACTACTACTGCTACTACTACTACTACTGCTACTACTACTACTACTGCTACTACTACTACTACTGCTACTACTACTACTGCTGCTACTACTACTACTGCTGCTACTACTACTACTGCTGCTACTACTGCTACTGCTGCTACTACTGCTACTGCTGCTACTACTACTACTGCTGCTACTACTACTACTGCTACTACTACTACTACTGCTACTACTACTACTACTGCTACTACTACTACTACTGCTACTACTACTACTACTGCTACTACTACTACTACTACTGCTGCTGCTACTGCTGCTGCTGCTACTGCTGCTGCTGCTGCTACTGCTGCTGCTGCTGCTACTGCTGCTGCTGCTGCTACTGCTGCTCCTGCTGCTACTGCTGCTGCTGCTGCTGCTGCTGCTGCTGCTGCTACTGCTGCTGCTGCTGCTACTGCTGCTGCTGCTGCTACTGCTGCTACTGCTGCTACTGCTGCTACTGCTGCTACTGCTGCTACTGCTCCTACTGCTGCTACTGCTCCTACTGCTGCTACTGCTCCTACTGCTGCTACTGCTCCTACTGCTCCTACTGCTCCTACTGCTGCTACTGCTGCTTCTGCTGCTGCTCCTGCTGCTTCTGCTGCTGCTCCTGCTGCTTCTGCTGCTACTACTGCTGCTTCTGCTACTGCTGCTACTGCTGCTACTGCTGCTACTGCTGCTACTGCTGCTACTGCTGCTACTGCTCCTACTGCTGCTACTGCTCCTACTGCTGCTACTGCTCCTACTGCTGCTACTGCTCCTACTACTACTACTACTACTACTACTACTACTACTACTACTACTACTACTACTACTACTACTACTACTACTACTACTACTACTACTACTACTACGATGAAGTTGCCATTCAAATGGTTGGAGAACATTTGGAATTCCTCTGTTTTAGAGTAATAGGGCAGATCAACGCCTGCCGGGACAGCCAGTGTTAGATCTAACGCATTTGATCTTCATTGATGTCAATAATTCGGTGTTATTATTATGCCTGAATACTATTTTTTTAATTTTCTGTATTTCAGGGACTTAAGGATTTGTTTTTTTTTTGTAATTTTACAATTCCATTTTAATTATAATTTTATGCCCAATTGTGAATTTTTCGTTATCTAACATTAAGCCATACATTACAATTCAAACTATTAATATTCAACTTGGCATTTATCAATAGTCTGTATCACTATTAAAACGCCCCTTAAAGCATTCTCTCATGACATTTTCCTGGTATATAAATTCCATATCAGACAGTCGATGGGGCTATGACTGTCATTTTTTGGAGCAAGGATCTTTTTGAGGACCTCTATGCTCACTGAATGCTGGAAGGTTCCGGTTCATATCCGGTTGTGGCAGATAAATTATTGAATCTGCTTAAGGCCACGGATTAATTAACGGCCTACAGAACCTTCTGGGGGTTTCTCAACTTTTATATTGAGAACTACCCGAAGGTTGTGTGCAATCTCAGACTAACACATTCCTTGTTCTAGAAACAGTACCTTATATAGAATTTACTGTTCCAAAACTCCATAGCTTGTAGTGGTAAAGGGTTTTTTCTATACTGATGTTAAACGTGGGCACTAACCTTGATGGAAGAACAATATATTTAGGTAATCGAAATATACTCCTTGCTTAGAGTATTTGGTTCAATACTCTACTACTACTACTACTACTACTACTACTACTACTACTACTACTACTACTACTACTACTACTACTACTACTACTACTACTACTACTACTACTACTACTACTACTACTACTACTACTACTACTACTACTACTACTACTACTACTACTACTACTGCTACTGCTACTGCTACCGCTACTGCTACTGCTACTACTACTACTACTACTACTACTACTACTACTACTACTACTACTACTACTACTACTACTACTACTACTACTACTACTACTACTACTACTACTACTACTGCTGCTACTGCTACTGCTACTGCTACTGCTACTGCTACTGCTACTGCTACTG
>OZ057412.1:28590356-28595356 GCA_964056705.1 Troilus luridus
ACTACTACTACTACTGCTACTACTACTACTGCTGCTACTACTACTACTGCTGCTACTACTACTACTGCTGCTACTACTGCTACTGCTGCTACTACTGCTACTGCTGCTACTACTACTACTGCTGCTACTACTACTACTGCTACTACTACTACTACTGCTACTACTACTACTACTGCTACTACTACTACTACTACTACTACTACTACTACTACGATGAAGTTGCCATTCAAATGGTTGGAGAACATTTGGAATTCCTCTGTTTTAGAGTAATAGGGCAGATCAACGCCTGCCGGGACAGCCAGTGTTAGATCTAACGCATTTGATCTTCATTGATGTCAATAATTCGGTGTTATTATTATGCCTGACTACTATTTTTTTAATTTTCTGTATTTCAGGGACTTAAGGAATTGTTTTTTTTTTGTAATTTTACAATTCCATTTTAATTATAATTTTATGCCCAATTGTGAATTTTTCGTTATCTAACATTAAGCCATACATTACAATTCAAACTATTAATATTCAACTTGGCATTTATCAATAGTCTGTATCACTATTAAAACGCCCCTTAAAGCATTCTCTCATGACATTTTCCTGGTATATAAATTCCATATCAGACAGTCGATGGGGCTATGACTGTCATTTTTTGGAGCAAGGATCTTTTTGAGGACCTCTATGCTCACTGAATGCTGGAAGGTTCCGGTTCATATCCGGTTGTGGCAGATAAATTATTGAATTTGCTAAAGGCCACGGATTAATTAACGGCCTACAGAACCTTCTGGGGGTTTCTCAACTTTTATATTGAGAACTACCCGAAGGTTGTGTGCAATCTCAGACTAACACATTCCTTGTTCTAGAAACAGTACCTTATATAGAATTTACTGATCCAAAACTCCATAGCTTGTAGTGGTAAAGGGTTTTTTCTATACTGATGTTAAACGTGGGCACTAACCTTGATGGAAGAACAATATATTTAGGTAATCGAAATATACTCCTTGCTTAGAGTATTTGGTTCAATACTCTACTACTACTACTACTACTACTACTACTACTACTACTACTACTACTACTACTACTACTACTACTACTACTACTACTACTACTACTACTACTACTACTACTACTACTACTACTACTACTACTACTACTACTACTACTACTACTACTGCTACTACTACTACTACTGCTACTACTACTACTACTGCTACTACTACTACTACTGCTACTACTACTACTACTGCTACTACTACTACTACTGCTACTACTACTACTACTGCTACTACTACTACTGCTGCTACTACTACTACTGCTGCTACTACTACTACTGCTGCTACTACTACTACTGCTGCTACTACTGCTACTGCTGCTACTACTGCTACTGCTGCTACTACTGCTACTGCTGCTACTACTGCTACTGCTACTACTACTACTACTGCTACTACTACTACTACTGCTGCTGCTGCTACTGCTGCTGCTGCTGCTGCTGCTGCTGCTGCTACTGCTGCTGCTGCTGCTACTGCTGCTGCTGCTGCTACTGCTGCTCCTGCTGCTACTGCTGCTCCTGCTGCTACTGCTGCTGCTGCTGCTGCTGCTGCTGCTGCTGCTGCTGCTGCTGCTGCTGCTACTGCTGCTGCTGCTGCTACTGCTGCTGCTGCTGCTACTGCTGCTACTGCTGCTACTGCTGCTACTGCTGCTACTGCTGCTACTGCTCCTACTGCTGCTACTGCTCCTACTGCTGCTACTGCTCCTACTGCTCCTACTGCTCCTACTGCTGCTACTGCTGCTTCTGCTGCTGCTCCTGCTGCTTCTGCTGCTGCTACTGCTGCTTCTGCTACTGCTGCTACTGCTGCTACTGCTGCTACTGCTGCTACTGCTGCTACTGCTGCTACTGCTCCTACTGCTGCTACTGCTCCTACTGCTGCTACTGCTCCTACTGCTGCTACTGCTCCTACTGCTGCTACTGCTCCTACTACTACTACTACTACTACTACTACTACTACTACTACTACTACTACTACTACTACTACTACTACTACTACTACTACTACTACTACTACTACTACGATGAAGTTGCCATTCAAATGGTTGGAGAACATTTGGAATTCCTCTGTTTTAGAGTAATAGGGCAGATCAACGCCTGCCGGGACAGCCAGTGTTAGATCTAACGCATTTGATCTTCATTGATGTCAATAATTCGGTGTTATTATTATGCCTGAATACTATTTTTTTAATTTTCTGTATTTCAGGGACTTAAGGATTTGTTTTTTTTTTGTAATTTTACAATTCCATTTTAATTATAATTTTATGCCCAATTGTGAATTTTTCGTTATCTAACATTAAGCCATACATTACAATTCAAACTATTAATATTCAACTTGGCATTTATCAATAGTCTGTATCACTATTAAAACGCCCCTTAAAGCATTCTCTCATGACATTTTCCTGGTATATAAATTCCATATCAGACAGTCGATGGGGCTATGACTGTCATTTTTTGGAGCAAGGATCTTTTTGAGGACCTCTATGCTCACTGAATGCTGGAAGGTTCCGGTTCATATCCGGTTGTGGCAGATAAATTATTGAATCTGCTTAAGGCCACGGATTAATTAACGGCCTACAGAACCTTCTGGGGGTTTCTCAACTTTTATATTGAGAACTACCCGAAGGTTGTGTGCAATCTCAGACTAACACATTCCTTGTTCTAGAAACAGTACCTTATATAGAATTTACTGTTCCAAAACTCCATAGCTTGTAGTGGTAAAGGGTTTTTTCTATACTGATGTTAAACGTGGGCACTAACCTTGATGGAAGAACAATATATTTAGGTAATCGAAATATACTCCTTGCTTAGAGTATTTGGTTCAATACTCTACTACTACTACTACTACTACTACTACTACTACTACTACTACTACTACTACTACTACTACTACTACTACTACTACTACTACTACTACTACTACTACTACTACTACTACTACTACTACTACTACTACTACTACTACTACTACTACTACCGCTACTGCTACTGCTACCGCTACTGCTACTGCTACCGCTACTGCTACTGCTACTGCTACTGCTACTGCTACTGCTACTGCTACTGCTACTGCTGCTGCTACTGCTACTGCTGCTGCTACTGCTACTGCTGCTGCTACTGCTACTGCTGCTGCTACTGCTACTGCTGCTACTACTGCTACTTCTGCTACTGCTGCTACTTCTGCTACTGCTGCTACTGCTGCTACTGCTGCTACTTCTGCTACTGCTGCTACTTCTGCTACTGCTCCTACTGCTGCTACTGCTCCTACTGCTGCTACTGCTCCTACTGCTGCTACTGCTGCTACTGCTGCTACTGCTGCTACTGCTGCTACTGCTGCTACTGCTGCTACTACTGCTACTGCTGCTACTACTGCTACTGCTGCTACTACTGCTACTGCTGCTACTACTGCTACTGCTGCTACTGCTGCTACTGCTGCTACTGCTGCTACTGCTGCTACTGCTGCTACTGCTGCTACTGCTGCTACTGCTGCTACTGCTGCTACTGATGCTACTGCTGCTACTGCTGCTACTGCTGCTACTGCTGCTACTGCTGCTACTGCTGCTACTGCTGCTACTGCTGCTACTGCTGCTACTGCTGCTACTGCTGCTGCTGCTGCTACTGCTGCTGCTGCTGCTACTGCTGCTGCAGCTGCTACTGCTGCTACTGCTACTGCTGCTACTGCTGCTACTGCTGCTACTGCTGCTACTGCTCCTACTGCTGCTACTGCTACTACTACTGCTACTACTACTACTACTGCTACTACTACTACTACTACTACTACTACTACTACTACTACTACGATGAAGTTGCCATTCAAATGGTTGGAGAACATTTGGAATTCCTCTGTTTTAGAGTAATAGGGCAGATCACCGCCTGCCGGGACAGCCAGTGTTAGATCTAACGCATTTGATCTTCATTGATGTCAATAATTCGGTGTTATTATTATGCCTGAATACTATTTTTTTAATTTTCTGTATTTCAGGGACTTAAGGAATTGTTTTTTTTTTGTAATTTTACAATTCCATTTTAATTATAATTTTATGCCCAATTGTGAATTTTTCGTTATCTAACATTAAGCCATACATTACAATTCAAACTATTAATATTCAACTTGGCATTTATCAATAGTCTGTATCACTATTAAAACGCCCCTTAAAGCATTCTCTCATGACATTTTCCTGGTATATAAATTCCATATCAGACAGTCGATGGGGCTATGACTGTCATTTTTTGGAGCAAGGATCTTTTTTAGGACCTCTATGCTCACTGAATGCTGGAAGGTTCCGGTTCATATCCGGTTGTGGCAGATAAATTATTGAATCTGCTAAAGGCCACGGATTAATTAACGGCCTACAGAACCTTCTGGGGGTTTCTCAACTTTTATATTGAGAACTACCCAAAGGTTGTGTGCAATCTCAGACTAACACATTCCTTGTTCTAGAAACAGTACCTTATATAGAATTTACTGATCCAAAATTC
Organism: Troilus luridus; assembly: GCA_964056705.1. Classification (NCBI taxonomy): domain Eukaryota; kingdom Metazoa; phylum Arthropoda; class Insecta; order Hemiptera; family Pentatomidae; genus Troilus; species Troilus luridus. The sequence goes on from OZ057412.1 coordinate 28,594,870, forward strand.
CATAGCTTGTAGTGGTAAAGGGTTTTTTCTATACTGATGTTAAACGTGGGCACTAACCTTGATGGAAGAACAATATATTTAGGTAATCGAAATATACTCCTTGCTTAGAGTATTTGGTTCAATACTCTACTACTACTACTACTACTACTACTACTACTACTACTACTACTACTACTACTACTACTACTACTACTACTACTACTACTACTACTACTACTACTACTACTACTACTACTACTACTACTACTACTACTACTACTACTACTACTACTGCTACTACTACTACTACTGCTACTACTACTACTACTGCTACTGCTACTGCTGCTGCTACTGCTACTGCTGCTGCTACTGCTACTGCTGCTGCTACTGCTACTGCTGCTGCTACTGCTACTGCTGCTACTACTGCTACTTCTGCTACTGCTGCTACTGCTGCTACTGCTGCTACTGCTGCTACTGCTGCTACTGATGCTACTGCTGCTACTGCTGC
>OZ057412.1:28745356-28750356 GCA_964056705.1 Troilus luridus
CTACTACGATGAAGTTGCCATTCAAATGGTTGGAGAACATTTGGAATTCCTCTGTTTTAGAGTAATAGGGCAGATCAACGCCTGCCGGGACAGCCAGTGTTAGATCTAACGCATTTGATCTTCATTGATGTCAATAATTCGGTGTTATTATTATGCCTGAATACTATTTTTTTAATTTTCTGTATTTCAGGGACTTAAGGAATTGTTTTTTTTTTGTAATTTTACAATTCCATTTTAATTATAATTTTATGCCCAATTGTGAATTTTTCGTTATCTAACATTAAGCCATACATTACAATTCAAACTATTAATATTCAACTTGGCATTTATCAATAGTCTGTATCACTATTAAAACGCCCCTTAAAGCATTCTCTCATGACATTTTCCTGGTATATAAATTCCATATCAGACAGTCGATGGGGCTATGACTGTCATTTTTTGGAGCAAGGATCTTTTTGAGGACCTCTATGCTCACTGAATGCTGGAAGGTTCCGGTTCATATCCGGTTGTGGCAGATAAATTATTGAATCTGCTAAAGGCCACGGATTAATTAACGGCCTACAGAACCTTCTGGGGGTTTCTCAACTTTTATATTGAGAACTACCCGAAGGTTGTGTGCAATCTCAGACTAACACATTCCTTGTTCTTGAAACAGTACCTTATATAGAATTTACTGATCCAAAACTCCATAGCTTGTAGTGGTAAAGGGTTTTTTCTATACTGATGTTAAACGTGGGCACTAACCTTGATGGAAGAACAATATATTTAGGTAATCGAAATATACTCCTTGCTTAGAGTATTTGGTTCAATACTCTACTACTACTACTACTACTACTACTACTACTACTACTACTACTACTACTACTGCTACTGCTACTGCTACTGCTACTGCTACTGCTACTGCTACTGCTACTGCTACTGCTACTGCTGCTACTACTGCTACTGCTGCTACTACTGCTACTGCTGCTACTACTGCTACTGCTGCTACTACTGCTACTGCTGCTACTACTGCTACTTCTGCTACTGCTGCTACTGCTGCTACTGCTGCTACTGCTGCTACTGCTGCTACTGCTGCTACTGCTGCTACTGCTGCTACTGCTGCTACTGCTGCTACTGCTGCTACTGCTGCTACTGCTGCTACTGCTGCTACTGCTGCTACTGCTCCTACTGCTCCTACTGCTGCTACTGCTGCTACTGCTCCTACTGCTCCTACTGCTCCTACTGCTGCTACTGCTACTGCTACTGATACTGCTACTGCTACTGCTACTGCTACTGCTACTGCTACTGCTACTGCTACTCCTACTGCTACTGCTACTGCTACTCCTACTGCTACTGCTACTACTACTGCTACTGCTACTGCTACTACTACTGCTACTGCTACTACTACTGCTACTGCTACTACTACTACTACTACTACTACTACTACTACTACTACGATGAAGTTGCCATTCAAATGGTTGGAGAACATTTGGAATTCCTCTGTTTTAGAGTAATAGGGCAGATCAACGCCTGCCGGGACAGCCAGTGTTAGATCTAACGCATTTGATCTTCATTGATGTCAATAATTCGGTGTTATTATTATGCCTGAATACTATTTTTTTAATTTTCTGTATTTCAGGGACTTAAGGAATTGTTTTTTTTTTGTAATTTTACAATTCCATTTTAATTATAATTTTATGCCCAATTGTGAATTTTTCGTTATCTAACATTAAGCCATACATTACAATTCAAACTATTAATATTCAACTTGGCATTTATCAATAGTCTGTATCACTATTAAAACGCCCCTTAAAGCATTCTCTCATGACATTTTCCTGGTATATAAATTCCATATCAGACAGTCGATGGGGCTATGACTGTCATTTTTTGGAGCAAGGATCTTTTTGAGGACCTCTATGCTCACTGAATGCTGGAAGGTTCCGGTTCATATCCGGTTGTGGCAGATAAATTATTGAATCTGCTAAAGGCCACGGATTAATTAACGGCCTACAGAACCTTCTGGGGGTTTCTCAACTTTTATATTGAGAACTACCCGAAGGTTGTGTGCAATCTCAGACTAACACATTCCTTGTTCTAGAAACAGTACCTTATATAGAATTTACTGATCCAAAACTCCATAGCTTGTAGTGGTAAAGGGTTTTTTCTATACTGATGTTAAACGTGGGCACTAACCTTGATGGAAGAACAATATATTTAGGTAATCGAAATATACTCCTTGCTTAGAGTATTTGGTTCAATACTCTACTACTACTACTACTACTACTACTACTACTACTACTACTACTACTACTACTACTACTACTACTACTACTACTACTACTACTACTACTACTACTACTACTACTACTACTACTACTACTACTACTACTACTGCTACTGCTACTGCTACTGCTACTGCTACTGCTACTGCTACTGCTACTGCTGCTGCTGCTGCTGCTACTGCTGCTGCTGCTGCTACTGCTGCTGCTACTGCTACTGCTGCTGCTACTGCTACTGCTACTGCTACTGCTGCTTCTACTGCTACTGCTGCTACTGCTGCTACTGCTGCTACTGCTGCTACTGCTACTGCTGCTGCTGCTACTGCTACTGCTACTGCTACTGCTACTGCTACTGCTACTGCTACTGCTACTGCTACTGCTACTGCTACTGCTACTGCTACTGCTACTGCTACTGCTACTGCTACTGCTACTGCTACTGCTACTGCTACTGCTACTGCTACTGCTACTGCTACTACTACGATGAAGTTGCCATTCAAATGGTTGGAGAACATTTGGAATTCCTCTGTTTTAGAGTAATAGGGCAGATCAACGCCTGCCGGGACAGCCAGTGTTAGATCTAACGCATTTGATCTTCATTGATGTCAATAATTCGGTGTTATTATTATGCCTGAATACTATTTTTTTTAATTTTCTGTATTTCAGGGACTTAAGGAATTGTTTTTTTTTTGTAATTTTACAATTCCATTTTAATTATATACTCCTTGCTTAGAGTATTTGGTTCAATACTCTACTACTACTACTACTACTACTACTACTACTACTACTACTACTACTACTACTACTACTACTACTACTACTACTACTACTACTACTACTACTACTACTACTACTACTACTACTACTACTACTACTACTACTACTACTACTACTACTACTACTACTACTACTACTACTACTACTACTACTGCTACTGCCACTGCTACTGCTACTGCTACTGCTACTGCTACTACTACTACTACTGCTACTACTACTACTACTGCTACTACTACTACTACTGCTACTACTACTACTGCTACTACTACTACTGCTGCTACTACTACTACTGCTGCTACTACTACTACTGCTGCTACTACTGCTACTGCTGCTACTACTGCTACTGCTGCTACTACTGCTACTGCTGCTACTACTGCTACTGCTGCTACTACTGCTACTGCTACTGCTACTGCTACTGCTACTGCTACTGCTACTGCTACTGCTACTGCTACTGCTACTGCTACTACGATGAAGTTGCCATTCAAATGGTTGGAGAACATTTGGAATTCCTCTGTTTTAGAGTAATAGGGCAGATCAACGCCTGCCGGGACAGCCAGTGTTAGATCTAACGCATTTGATCTTCATTGATGTCAATAATTCGGTGTTATTATTATGCCTGAATACTATTTTTTTTAATTTTCTGTATTTCAGGGACTTAAGGAATTGTTTTTTTTTTTGTAATTTTACAATTCCATTTTAATTATAATTTTATGCCCAATTGTGAATTTTTCGTTATCTAACATTAAGCCATACATTACAATTCAAACTATTAATATTCAACTTGGCATTTATCAATAGTCTGTATCACTATTAAAACGCCCCTTAAAGCATTCTCTCATGACATTTTCCTGGTATATAAATTCCATATCAGACAGTCGATGGGGCAATGACTGTCATTTTTTGGAGCAAGGATCTTTTTGAGGACCTCTATGCTCACTGAATGCTGGAAGGTTCCGGTTCATATCCGGTTGTGGCAGATAAATTATTGAATCTGCTAAAGGCCACTGATTAATTAACGGCCTACAGAACCTTCTGGGGGTTTCTCAACTTTTATATTGAGAACTACCCGAAGGTTGTGTGCAATCTCAGACTAACACATTCCTTGTTCTAGAAACAGTACCTTATATAGAATTTACTGATCCAAAACTCCATAGCTTGTAGTGGTAAAGGGTTTTTTCTATACTGATGTTAAACGTGGGCACTAACCTTGATGGAAGAACAATATATTTAGGTAATCGAAATATACTCCTTGCTTAGAGTATTTGGTTCAATACTCTACTACTACTACTACTACTACTACTACTACTACTACTACTACTACTACTACTACTACTACTACTACTACTACTACTACTACTACTACTACTACTACTACTACTACTACTACTACTACTACTACTACTACTACTACTACTACTACTACTACTACTACTACTACTACTACTACTACTACTACTACTGCTACTACTACTACTACTGCTACTACTACTACTACTGCTACTACTACTACTGCTGCTACTACTACTACTGCTGCTACTACTACTACTGCTGCTACTACTACTACTGCTGCTACTACTACTACTGCTGCTACTACTACTACTGCTGCTACTACTACTACTGCTGCTACTACTACTACTGCTGCTACTACTACTACTGCTGCTACTACTACTACTGCTGCTACTACTACTACTGCTGCTACTACTACTACTGCTGCTACTACTACTACTGCTGCTACTACTACTACTGCTGCTACTACTACTGCTGCTGCTACTACTACTGCTGCTGCTACTACTGCTGCTGCTGCTACTACTGCTACTGCTGCTACTACTGCTACTGCTGCTACTGCTGCTACTGCTGCTACTGCTGCTACTGCTACTACTGCTGCTACTGCTACTACTGCTGCTACTACTACTACTACTGCTGCTACTACTACTACTGCTGCTACTACTACTACTGCTGCTACTACTA
>OZ057412.1:28772856-28777856 GCA_964056705.1 Troilus luridus
CTGCTGCTACTACTACTACTGCTGCTACTACTACTACTGCTGCTACTACTACTACTGCTGCTACTACTACTACTGCTGCTACTGCTACTGCTGCTGCTGCTACTGCTACTGCTGCTGCTGCTACTGCTACTGCTGCTGCTGCTACTGCTACTGCTACTGCTGCTACTGCTGCTACTGCTGCTACTGCTGCTACTGCTGCTACTGCTGCTACTACTGCTACTGCTGCTACTACTACTACTGCTGCTACTACTGCTGCTACTGCTACTACTGCTGCTACTGCTACTGCTGCTGCTGCTGCTACTGCTGCTGCTGCTGCTGCTGCTGCTGCTGCTGCTGCTGCTGCTGCTGCTGCTGCTGCTGCTGCTGCTGCTGCTGCTGCTGCTGCTGCTGCTGCTGCTGCTGCTGCTGCTGCTGCTACTGCTGCTGCTGCTGCTACTGCTACTGCTGCTGCTACTGCTACTGCTGCTGCTACTGCTACTGCTACTGCTACTGCTACTGCTACTGCTACTGCTACTGCTACTGCTACTGCTACTGCTACTGCTACTGCTACTCCTACTGCTACTCCTACTACTACTGCTACTCCTACTACTACTACTACTACTACTACTACTACTACTACTACGATGAAGTTGCCATTCAAATGGTTGGAGAACATTTGGAATTCCTCTGTTTTAGAGTAATAGGGCAGATCAACGCCTGCCGGGACAGCCAGTGTTAGATCTAACGCATTTGATCTTCATTGATGTCAATAATTCGGTGTTATTATTATGCCTGAATACTATTTTTTTTAATTTTCTGTATTTCAGGGACTTAAGGAATTGTTTTTTTTTTTGTAATTTTACAATTCCATTTTAATTATAATTTTATGCCCAATTGTGAATTTTTCGTTATCTAACATTAAGCCATACATTACAATTCAAACTATTAATATTCAACTTGGCATTTATCAATAGTCTGTATCACTATTAAAACGCCCCTTAAAGCATTCTCTCATGACATTTTCCTGGTATATAAATTCCATATCAGACAGTCGATGGGGCTATGACTGTCATTTTTTGGAGCAAGGATCTTTTTGAGGACCTCTATGCTCACTGAATGCTGGAAGGTTCCGGTTCATATCCGGTTGTGGCAGATAAATTATTGAATCTGCTAAAGGCCACTGATTAATTAACGGCCTACAGAACCTTCTGGGGGTTTCTCAACTTTTATATTGAGAACTACCCGAAGGTTGTGTGCAATCTCAAACTAACACATTCCTTGTTCTAGAAACAGTACCTTATATAGAATTTACTGATCCAAAACTCCATAGCTTGTAGTGGTAAAGGGTTTTTTCTATACTGATGTTAAACGTGGGCACTAACCTTGATGGAAGAACAATATATTTAGGTAATCGAAATATACTCCTTGCTTAGAGTATTTGGTTCAATACTCTACTACTACTACTACTACTACTACTACTACTACTACTACTACTACTACTACTACTACTACTACTACTACTACTACTACTACTACTACTACTACTACTACTACTACTACTACTACTACTACTACTACTACTACTACTACTACTACTACTACTACTACTACTACTACTACTACTACTACTACTACTACTACTACTACTACTACTACTACTACTACTACTACTACTACTGCTACTACTACTACTACTGCTACTACTACCACTACTGCTACTACTACCACTACTGCTACTACTACTACTGCTGCTACTACTACTACTGCTGCTACTACTACTACTGCTACTGCTACTGCTACTGCTACTGCTACTGCTACTACTACTACTACTACTACTACTACTACTACTACGATGAAGTTGCCATTCAAATGGTTGGAGAACATTTGGAATTCCTCTGTTTTAGAGTAATAGGGCAGATCAACGCCTGCCGGGACAGCCAGTGTTAGATCTAACGCATTTGATCTTCATTGATGTCAATAATTCGGTGTTATTATTATGCCTGAATACTATTTTTTTAATTTTCTGTATTTCAGGGACTTAAGGAATTGTTTTTTTTTTTTGTAATTTTACAATTCCATTTTAATTATAATTTTATGCCCAATTGTGAATTTTTCGTTATCTAACATTAAGCCATACATTACAATTCAAACTATTAATATTCAACTTGGCATTTATCAATAGTCTGTATCACTATTAAAACGCCCCTTAAAGCATTCTCTCATGACATTTTCCTGGTATATAAATTCCATATCAGACAGTCGATGGGGCTATGACTGTCATTTTTTGGAGCAAGGATCTTTTTGAGGACCTCTATGCTCACTGAATGCTGGAAGGTTCCGGTTCATATCCGGTTGTGGCAGATAAATTATTGAATCTGCTAAAGGCCACGGATTAATTAACGGCCTACAGAACCTTCTGGGGGTTTCTCAACTTTTATATTGAGAACTACCCGAAGGTTGTGTGCAATCTCAGACTAACACATTCCTTGTTCTAGAAACAGTACCTTATATAGAATTTACTGTTCCAAAACTCCATAGCTTGTAGTGGTAAAGGGTTTTTTCTATACTGATGTTAAACGTGGGCACTAACCTTGATGGAAGAACAATATATTTAGGTAATCGAAATATACTCCTTGCTTAGAGTATTTGGTTCAATACTCTACTACTACTACTACTACTACTACTACTACTACTACTACTACTACTACTACTACTACTACTACTACTACTACTACTACTACTACTACTACTACTACTACTACTACTGCTACTGCTACTGCTACTGCTACTGCTACTGCTACTGCTACTGCTACTGCTACTACTACTGCTACTGCTGCTACTACTGCTACTGCTGCTACTACTGCTACTGCTGCTACTACTGCTACTGCTGCTACTACTGCTACTGCTGCTACTACTGCTACTGCTGCTGCTACTGCTGCTGCTGCTACTGCTGCTGCTACTGCTGCTGCTGCTGCTACTGCTGCTGCTGCTGCTACTGCTGCTGCTGCTGCTGCTGCTGCTGCTGCTGCTGCTGCTGCTGCTGCTGCTGCTGCTGCTGCTACTGCTGCTGCTACTGCTACTGCTACTGCTACTGCTACTGCTACTGCTACTGCTACTGCTACTGCTACTGCTACTGCTACTGCTACTGCTACTGCTACTGCTACTGCTACTGCTACTGCTACTCCTACTGCTACTCCTACTACTACTGCTACTCCTACTACTACTACTACTACTACTACTACTACTACTACTACGATGAAGTTGCCATTCAAATGGTTGGAGAACATTTGGAATTCCTCTGTTTTAGAGTAATAGGGCAGATCAACGCCTGCCGGGACAGCCAGTGTTAGATCTAACGCATTTGATCTTCATTGATGTCAATAATTCGGTGTTATTATTATGCCTGAATACTATTTTTTTTAATTTTCTGTATTTCAGGGACTTAAGGAATTGTTTTTTTTTTTGTAATTTTACAATTCCATTTTAATTATAATTTTATGCCCAATTGTGAATTTTTCGTTATCTAACATTAAGCCATACATTACAATTCAAACTATTAATATTCAACTTGGCATTTATCAATAGTCTGTATCACTATTAAAACGCCCCTTAAAGCATTCTCTCATGACATTTTCCTGGTATATAAATTCCATATCAGACAGTCGATGGGGCTATGACTGTCATTTTTTGGAGCAAGGATCTTTTTGAGGACCTCTATGCTCACTGAATGCTGGAAGGTTCCGGTTCATATCCGGTTGTGGCAGATAAATTATTGAATCTGCTAAAGGCCACTGATTAATTAACGGCCTACAGAACCTTCTGGGGGTTTCTCAACTTTTATATTGAGAACTACCCGAAGGTTGTGTGCAATCTCAGACTAACACATTCCTTGTTCTAGAAACAGTACCTTATATAGAATTTACTGATCCAAAACTCCATAGCTTGTAGTGGTAAAGGGTTTTTTCTATACTGATGTTAAACGTGGGCACTAACCTTGATGGAAGAACAATATATTTAGGTAATCGAAATATACTCCTTGCTTAGAGTATTTGGTTCAATACTCTACTACTACTACTACTACTACTACTACTACTACTACTACTACTACTACTACTACTACTACTACTACTACTACTACTACTACTACTACTACTACTACTACTACTACTACTACTACTACTACTACTACTACTACTACTACTACTACTACTACTACTACTACTACTACTACTACTACTACTGCTACTACTACTACTACTGCTACTACTACTACTACTGCTACTACTACTACTGCTGCTACTACTACTACTGCTGCTACTACTACTACTGCTGCTACTACTACTACTGCTGCTACTACTACTACTGCTGCTACTACTACTACTGCTGCTACTACTACTACTGCTGCTACTACTACTACTGCTGCTACTACTACTACTGCTGCTACTACTACTACTGCTGCTACTACTACTACTGCTGCTACTACTACTACTGCTGCTACTACTACTACTGCTGCTACTACTACTGCTGCTGCTACTACTACTGCTGCTGCTACTACTGCTGCTGCTGCTACTACTGCTGCTGCTGCTACTACTGCTGCTGCTGCTACTGCTGCTACTGCTGCTACTGCTGCTACTGCTGCTACTGCTGCTGCTGCTACTACTGCTGCTGCTGCTACTACTGCTGCTGCTGCTACTACTGCTGCTGCTGCTACTACTACTGCTGCTACTACTACTACTGCTGCTACTACTACTACTGCTGCTACTACTACTACTGCTGCTACTACTACTACTGCTGCTACTACTACTACTGCTGCTACTACTACTACTGCTGCTACTACTACTGCTGCTACTACTGCTACTGCTGCTGCTGCTACTGCTACTGCTGCTGCTGCTACTGCTACTGCTGCTGCTGCTACTGCTACTGCTGCTACTGCTGCTACTACTGCTACTGCTGCTACTACTGCTACTGCTGCTACTACTGCTGCTACTACTACTACTGCTGCTACTACTACTACTGCTGCT
>OZ057412.1:28782856-28785356 GCA_964056705.1 Troilus luridus
TGGTATATAAATTCCATATCAGACAGTCGATGGGGCTATGACTGTCATTTTTTGGAGCAAGGATCTTTTTGAGGACCTCTATGCTCACTGAATGCTGGAAGGTTCCGGTTCATATCCGGTTGTGGCAGATAAATTATTGAATCTGCTAAAGGCCACTGATTAATTAACGGCCTACAGAACCTTCTGGGGGTTTCTCAACTTTTATATTGAGAACTACCCGAAGGTTGTGTGCAATCTCAGACTAACACATTCCTTGTTCTAGAAACAGTACCTTATATAGAATTTACTGATCCAAAACTCCATAGCTTGTAGTGGTAAAGGGTTTTTTCTATACTGATGTTAAACGTGGGCACTAACCTTGATGGAAGAACAATATATTTAGGTAATCGAAATATACTCCTTGCTTAGAGTATTTGGTTCAATACTCTACTACTACTACTACTACTACTACTACTACTACTACTACTACTACTACTACTACTACTACTACTACTACTACTACTACTACTACTACTACTACTACTACTACTACTACTACTACTACTACTACTACTACTACTACTACTACTACTACTACTACTACTACTACTACTACTGCTACTACTACTACTACTGCTACTACTACTCCTACTGCTACTACTACTACTCCTGCTACTACTACTACTCCTGCTACTACTACTACTCCTGCTACTACTACTACTCCTGCTACTACTACTACTCCTGCTACTACTACTACTCCTGCTACTACTACTACTCCTGCTACTACTACTACTGCTGCTACTACTACTACTGCTGCTACTACTACTACTGCTGCTACTACTACTACTGCTGCTACTACTACTACTGCTGCTACTACTACTACTGCTGCTACTACTACTACTGCTGCTACTACTACTACTGCTGCTACTACTACTACTGCTGCTGCTACTACTACTGCTGCTACTACTACTGCTGCTGCTACTACTGCTGCTGCTGCTACTGCTGCTACTGCTGCTACTGCTGCTACTGCTACTACTGCTGCTACTGCTACTACTGCTGCTACTGCTACTACTGCTGCTACTGCTACTACTGCTGCTGCTACTACTACTACTGCTGCTACTACTACTACTGCTGCTACTACTACTACTGCTGCTACTACTACTACTGCTGCTACTACTACTACTGCTGCTACTACTACTACTGCTGCTACTACTACTACTGCTGCTACTGCTACTGCTGCTGCTGCTACTGCTACTGCTGCTGCTGCTACTGCTACTGCAGCTGCTGCTACTGCTACTGCTGCTGCTGCTACTGCTGCTACTGCTACTGCTGCTGCTACTGCTACTGCTGCTACTACTGCTGCTGCTGCTACTACTGCTGCTGCTGCTACTACTGCTGCTACTACTACTGCTGCTACTACTGCTGCTGCTGCTACTACTGCTGCTGCTGCTACTACTGCTACTGCTGCTACTACTGCTACTGCTGCTACTGCTGCTACTGCTGCTACTGCTGCTACTGCTGCTACTGCTGCTACTGCTACTACTGCTACTACTGCTACTGCTACTGCTACTGCTACTGCTACTGCTACTGCTACTGCTACTGCTACTACTGCTGCTACTGCTACTACTGCTGCTGCTACTACTACTACTGCTGCTACTACTACTACTGCTGCTACTACTACTACTGCTGCTACTACTACTACTGCTGCTACTACTACTACTGCTGCTACTACTACTACTGCTGCTACTACTACTACTGCTACTACTACTACTACTGCTACTGCTACTGCTACTGCTACTGCTACTGCTACTACTACTACTACTACTACTACTACTACTACTACGATGAAGTTGCCATTCAAATGGTTGGAGAACATTTGGAATTCCTCTGTTTTAGAGTAATAGGGCAGATCAACGCCTGCCGGGACAGCCAGTGTTAGATCTAACGCATTTGATCTTCATTGATGTCAATAATTCGGTGTTATTATTATGCCTGAATACTATTTTTTTAATTTTCTGTATTTCAGGGACTTAAGGAATTGTTTTTTTTTTTGTAATTTTACAATTCCATTTTAATTATAATTTTATGCCCAATTGTGAATTTTTCGTTATCTAACATTAAGCCATACATTACAATTCAAACTATTAATATTCAACTTGGCATTTATCAATAGTCTGTATCACTATTAAAACGCCCCTTAAAGCATTCTCTCATGACATTTTCCTGGTATATAAATTCCATATCAGACAGTCGATGGGGCTATGACTGTCATTTTTTGGAGCAAGGATCTTTTTGAGGACCTCTATGCTCACTGAATGCTGGAAGGTTCCGGTTCATATCCGGTTGTGGCAGATAAATTATTGAATCTGCTAAAGGCCACGGATTAATTAACGGCCTAAAGAACCTTCTGGGGGTTTCTCAACTTTTATATTGAGAACTACCCGAAGGTTGTGTGCAATCTCAGACTAACACATTCCTTGTTCTAGAAACAGTACCTTATATAGAATTTACTGTTCCAAAA
>OZ057412.1:28787856-28792856 GCA_964056705.1 Troilus luridus
TATTGAGAACTACCCGAAGGTTGTGTGCAATCTCAGACTAACACATTCCTTGTTCTAGAAACAGTACCTTATATAGAATTTACTGTTCCAAAACTCCATAGCTTGTAGTGGTAAAGGGTTTTTTCTATACTGATGTTAAACGTGGGCACTAACCTTGATGGAAGAACAATATATTTAGGTAATCGAAATATACTTCTTGCTTAGAGTATTTGGTTCAATACTCTACTACTACTACTACTACTACTACTACTACTACTACTACTACTACTACTACTACTACTACTACTACTACTACTACTACTACTACTACTACTACTACTACTACTACTACTACTACTACTACTACTGCTACTGCTACTGCTACTGCTACTGCTACTGCTACTGCTACTGCTACTGCTACTGCTACTGCTGCTACTACTGCTACTGCTGCTACTACTGCTACTGCTGCTACTACTGCTACTGCTGCTACTACTGCTACTGCTGCTACTACTGCTACTGCTGCTACTACTGCTACTGCTGCTACTACTGCTACTGCTGCTACTGCTGCTACTGCTGCTACTGCTGCTACTGCTGCTACTGCTGCTGCTGCTGCTACTGCTGCTGCTACTGCTACTGCTGCTACTACTACTGCTACTACTACTGCTACTGCTACTGCTCCTACTGCTCCTACTGCTGCTACTGCTGCTGCTGCTGCTGCTGCTGCTGCTGCTGCTGCTGCTGCTGCTGCTGCTGCTGCTGCTGCTACTGCTGCTGCTACTGCTGCTGCTGCTGCTACTGCTGCTGCTACTGCTACTGCTACTACTACTGCTACTACTACTGCTACTGCTACTGCTCCTACTGCTCCTACTGCTGCTACTGCTACTACTGCTCCTACTGCTACTCCTGCTCCTACTGCTACTCCTGCTCCTACTGCTACTCCTGCTCCTACTGCTGCTCCTGCTACTACTGCTGCTGCTACTACTACTGCTGATGCTACTACTACTGCTGCTGCTACTACTACTGCTGCTGCTACTACTACTACTGCTGCTACTGCTACTGCTGCTGCTACTGCTACTGCTGCTACTGCTACTGCTGCTGCTGCTACTGCTACTACTGCTCCTACTGCTACTACTGCTCCTACTGCTACTACTGCTCCTACTGCTACTACTGCTCCTACTGCTACTACTGCTCCTACTGCTACTACTGCTCCTACTGCTCCTACTGCTGCTACTGCTACTACTGCTCCTACTGCTACTACTGCTACTACTGCTACTACTGCTACTACTGCTACTACTGCTACTGCTGCTGCTGCTGCTACTGCTGCTGCTACTGCTACTGCTACTGCTACTGCTACTGCTACTGCTACTGCTGCTGCTACTGCTGCTGCTGCTGCTACTGCTGCTGCTACTGCTGCTGCTGCTGCTACTGCTGCTGCTGCTGCTGCTGCTGCTGCTGCTGCTGCTGCTGCTGCTGCTGCTGCTGCTGCTGCTGCTGCTGCTGCTGCTGCTGCTGCTGCTGCTGCTACTGCTGCTGCTGCTGCTACTGCTGCTGCTACTGCTACTGCTGCTGCTACTGCTGCTGCTACTGCTGCTGCTACTGCTGCTGCTACTGCTGCTGCTACTGCTGCTGCTACTGCTACTGCTACTGCTACTGCTACTGCTACTGCTACTGCTACTGCTACTGCTACTGCTACTGCTACTGCTACTGCTACTCCTACTGCTACTCCTACTACTACTGCTACTCCTACTACTACTACTACTACTACTACTACTACTACTACTACGATGAAGTTGCCATTCAAATGGTTGGAGAACATTTGGAATTCCTCTGTTTTAGAGTAATAGGGCAGATCAACGCCTGCCGGGACAGCCAGTGTTAGATCTAACGCATTTGATCTTCATTGATGTCAATAATTCGGTGTTATTATTATGCCTGAATACTATTTTTTTTAATTTTCTGTATTTCAGGGACTTAAGGAATTGTTTTTTTTTTGTAATTTTACAATTCCATTTTAATTATAATTTTATGCCCAATTGTGAATTTTTCGTTATCTAACATTAAGCCATACATTACAATTCAAACTATTAATATTCAACTTGGCATTTATCAATAGTCTGTATCACTATTAAAACGCCCCTTAAAGCATTCTCTCATGACATTTTCCTGGTATATAAATTCCATATCAGACAGTCGATGGGGCTATGACTGTCATTTTTTGGAGCAAGGATCTTTTTGAGGACCTCTATGCTCACTGAATGCTGGAAGGTTCCGGTTCATATCCGGTTGTGGCAGATAAATTATTGAATCTGCTAAAGGCCACTGATTAATTAACGGCCTACAGAACCTTCTGGGGGTTTCTCAACTTTTATATTGAGAACTACCCGAAGGTTGTGTGCAATCTCAGACTAACACATTCCTTGTTCTAGAAACAGTACCTTATATAGAATTTACTGATCCAAAACTCCATAGCTTGTAGTGGTAAAGGGTTTTTTCTATACTGATGTTAAACGTGGGCACTAACCTTGATGGAAGAACAATATATTTAGGTAATCGAAATATACTCCTTGCTTAGAGTATTTGGTTCAATACTCTACTACTACTACTACTACTACTACTACTACTACTACTACTACTACTACTACTACTACTACTACTACTACTACTACTACTACTACTACTACTACTACTACTACTACTACTACTACTACTACTACTACTACTACTACTACTACTACTACTACTACTACTACTACTACTACTACTACTACTGCTACTACTACTACTACTACTACTACTACTGCTACTGCTACTGCTACTGCTACTGCTACTGCTACTGCTACTGCTACTGCTACTGCTACTGCTGCTACTACTGCTACTGCTGCTACTACTGCTACTGCTGCTACTACTGCTACTGCTGCTACTACTGCTACTGCTGCTACTACTGCTACTGCTGCTACTACTGCTACTGCTGCTACTACTGCTACTGCTGCTACTGCTGCTACTGCTGCTACTGCTGCTACTGCTGCTACTGCTGCTGCTGCTGCTACTGCTGCTGCTACTGCTACTGCTGCTACTACTACTGCTACTACTACTGCTACTGCTACTGCTCCTACTGCTCCTACTGCTGCTACTGCTGCTGCTGCTGCTGCTGCTGCTGCTGCTGCTGCTGCTGCTGCTGCTGCTGCTGCTGCTGCTACTGCTGCTGCTACTGCTGCTGCTGCTGCTACTGCTGCTGCTACTGCTACTGCTACTACTACTGCTACTACTACTGCTACTGCTACTGCTCCTACTGCTCCTACTGCTGCTACTGCTACTACTGCTCCTACTGCTACTCCTGCTCCTACTGCTACTCCTGCTCCTACTGCTACTCCTGCTCCTACTGCTGCTCCTGCTACTACTGCTGCTGCTACTACTACTGCTGATGCTACTACTACTGCTGCTGCTACTACTACTGCTGCTGCTACTACTACTACTGCTGCTACTGCTACTGCTGCTGCTACTGCTACTGCTGCTACTGCTACTGCTGCTGCTGCTACTGCTACTACTGCTCCTACTGCTACTACTGCTCCTACTGCTACTACTGCTCCTACTGCTACTACTGCTCCTACTGCTACTACTGCTCCTACTGCTACTACTGCTCCTACTGCTCCTACTGCTGCTACTGCTACTACTGCTCCTACTGCTACTACTGCTACTACTGCTACTACTGCTACTACTGCTACTACTGCTACTGCTGCTGCTGCTGCTACTGCTGCTGCTACTGCTACTGCTACTGCTACTGCTACTGCTACTGCTACTGCTGCTGCTACTGCTGCTGCTGCTGCTACTGCTGCTGCTACTGCTGCTGCTGCTGCTACTGCTGCTGCTGCTGCTGCTGCTGCTGCTGCTGCTGCTGCTGCTGCTGCTGCTGCTGCTGCTGCTGCTGCTGCTGCTGCTGCTGCTGCTGCTGCTGCTGCTGCTGCTGCTGCTGCTGCTGCTGCTGCTGCTACTGCTGCTGCTACTGCTGCTGCTGCTGCTACTGCTGCTGCTACTGCTACTGCTGCTGCTACTGCTGCTGCTACTGCTGCTGCTACTGCTGCTGCTACTGCTGCTGCTACTGCTACTGCTACTGCTACTGCTACTGCTACTGCTACTGCTACTGCTACTGCTACTGCTACTGCTACTCCTACTGCTACTCCTACTACTACTGCTACTCCTACTACTACTACTACTACTACTACTACTACTACTACTACGATGAAGTTGCCATTCAAATGGTTGGAGAACATTTGGAATTCCTCTGTTTTAGAGTAATAGGGCAGATCAACGCCTGCCGGGACAGCCAGTGTTAGATCTAACGCATTTGATCTTCATTGATGTCAATAATTCGGTGTTATTATTATGCCTGAATACTATTTTTTTTAATTTTCTGTATTTCAGGGACTTAAGGAATTGTTTTTTTTTTGTAATTTTACAATTCCATTTTAATTATAATTTTATGCCCAATTGTGAATTTTTCGTTATCTAACATTAAGCCATACATTACAATTCAAACTATTAATATTCAACTTGGCATTTATCAATAGTCTGTATCACTATTAAAACGCCCCTTAAAGCATTCTCTCATGACATTTTCCTGGTATATAAATTCCATATCAGACAGTCGATGGGGCTATGACTGTCATTTTTTGGAGCAAGGATCTTTTTGAGGACCTCTATGCTCACTGAATGCTGGAAGGTTCCGGTTCATATCCGGTTGTGGCAGATAAATTATTGAATCTGCTAAAGGCCACTGATTAATTAACGGCCTACAGAACCTTCTGGGGGTTTCTCAACTTTTATATTGAGAACTACCCGAAGGTTGTGTGCAATCTCAGACTAACACATTCCTTGTTCTAGAAACAGTACCTTATATAGAATTTACTGATCCAAAACTCCATAGCTTGTAGTGGTAAAGGGTTTTTTCTATACTGATGTTAAACGTGGGCACTAACCTTGATGGAAGAACAATATATTTAGGTAATCGAAATATACTCCTTGCT
>OZ057412.1:28810356-28812856 GCA_964056705.1 Troilus luridus
GACCTCTATGCTCACTGAATGCTGGAAGGTTCCGGTTCATATCCGGTTGTGGCAGATAAATTATTGAATCTGCTAAAGGCCACGGATTAATTAACGGCCTAAAGAACCTTCTGGGGGTTTCTCAACTTTTATATTGAGAACTACCCGAAGGTTGTGTGCAATCTCAGACTAACACATTCCTTGTTCTAGAAACAGTACCTTATATAGAATTTACTGTTCCAAAACTCCATAGCTTGTAGTGGTAAAGGGTTTTTTCTATACTGATGTTAAACGTGGGCACTAACCTTGATGGAAGAACAATATATTTAGGTAATCGAAATATACTTCTTGCTTAGAGTATTTGGTTCAATACTCTACTACTACTACTACTACTACTACTACTACTACTACTACTACTACTACTACTACTACTACTACTACTACTACTACTACTACTACTACTACTACTACTACTACTACTGCTACTGCTACTGCTACTGCTACTGCTACTGCTACTGCTACTGCTACTGCTACTGCTACTGCTGCTACTACTGCTACTGCTGCTACTACTGCTACTGCTGCTACTACTGCTACTGCTGCTACTACTGCTACTGCTGCTACTACTGCTACTGCTGCTACTACTGCTACTGCTGCTACTACTGCTACTGCTGCTACTGCTGCTACTGCTGCTACTGCTGCTACTGCTGCTACTGCTGCTGCTGCTGCTACTGCTGCTGCTACTGCTACTGCTGCTGCTGCTGCTACTGCTGCTACTGCTGCTGCTGCTGCTGCTGCTACTGCTTCTGCTGCTGCTGCTGCTGCTACTGCTGCTGCTACTGCTGCTGCTGCTGCTACTGCTGCTGCTACTGCTGCTGCTGCTACTACTACTGCTACTGCTACTGCTCCTACTGCTCCTACTGCTGCTACTGCTACTACTGCTCCTACTGCTACTCCTGCTCCTACTGCTACTCCTGCTCCTACTGCTACTCCTGCTCCTACTGCTGCTCCTGCTACTACTGCTGCTGCTACTACTACTGCTGATGCTACTACTACTGCTGCTGCTACTACTACTGCTGCTGCTACTACTACTACTGCTGCTACTGCTACTGCTGCTGCTACTGCTACTGCTGCTACTGCTACTGCTGCTGCTGCTACTGCTACTACTGCTCCTACTGCTACTACTGCTCCTACTGCTACTACTGCTCCTACTGCTACTACTGCTCCTACTGCTACTACTGCTCCTACTGCTCCTACTGCTGCTACTGCTACTACTGCTCCTACTGCTACTACTGCTACTACTGCTACTACTGCTACTACTGCTACTACTGCTACTGCTGCTGCTGCTGCTACTGCTGCTGCTACTGCTACTGCTACTGCTACTGCTACTGCTACTGCTACTGCTGCTGCTACTGCTGCTGCTGCTGCTACTGCTGCTGCTGCTGCTGCTGCTGCTACTGCTGCTGCTGCTGCTGCTGCTGCTGCTGCTGCTGCTGCTGCTGCTGCTGCTGCTGCTGCTGCTGCTGCTGCTGCTGCTACTGCTGCTGCTGCTGCTACTGCTGCTGCTACTGCTACTGCTGCTGCTACTGCTACTGCTACTGCTACTGCTACTGCTACTGCTACTGCTACTGCTACTGCTACTGCTACTGCTACTGCTACTGCTACTGCTACTGCTACTGCTACTGCTACTGCTACTGCTACTGCTACTGCTACTGCTACTGCTACTCCTACTACTACTGCTACTCCTACTACTACTACTACTACTACTACTACTACTACTACTACGATGAAGTTGCCATTCAAATGGTTGGAGAACATTTGGAATTCCTCTGTTTTAGAGTAATAGGGCAGATCAACGCCTGCCGGGACAGCCAGTGTTAGATCTAACGCATTTGATCTTCATTGATGTCAATAATTCGGTGTTATTATTATGCCTGAATACTATTTTTTTTAATTTTCTGTATTTCAGGGACTTAAGGAATTGTTTTTTTTTTGTAATTTTACAATTCCATTTTAATTATAATTTTATGCCCAATTGTGAATTTTTCGTTATCTAACATTAAGCCATACATTACAATTCAAACTATTAATATTCAACTTGGCATTTATCAATAGTCTGTATCACTATTAAAACGCCCCTTAAAGCATTCTCTCATGACATTTTCCTGGTATATAAATTCCATATCAGACAGTCGATGGGGCTATGACTGTCATTTTTTGGAGCAAGGATCTTTTTGAGGACCTCTATGCTCACTGAATGCTGGAAGGTTCCGGTTCATATCCGGTTGTGGCAGATAAATTATTGAATCTGCTAAAGGCCACTGATTAATTAACGGCCTACAGAACCTTCTGGGGGTTTCTCAACTTTTATATTGAGAACTACCCGAAGGTTGTGTGCAATCTCAGACTAACACATTCCTTGTTCTAGAAACAGTACCTTATATAGAATTTACTGATCCAAAACTCCATAGCTTGTAGTGGTAAAGGGTTTTTATACTGATGTTAAACGTGGGCACTAACCTTG
>OZ057412.1:28815356-28817856 GCA_964056705.1 Troilus luridus
TGCTGCTGCTGCTGCTGCTACTGCTTCTGCTGCTGCTGCTGCTGCTACTGCTGCTGCTACTGCTACTACTGCTGCTGCTGCTACTGCTGCTGCTACTGCTGCTGCTGCTACTACTACTGCTACTGCTACTGCTCCTACTGCTCCTACTGCTGCTACTGCTACTACTGCTCCTACTGCTACTCCTGCTCCTACTGCTACTCCTGCTCCTACTGCTACTCCTGCTCCTACTGCTGCTCCTGCTACTACTGCTGCTGCTACTACTACTGCTGATGCTACTACTACTGCTGCTGCTACTACTACTGCTGCTGCTACTACTACTACTGCTGCTACTGCTACTGCTGCTGCTACTGCTCCTGCTGCTACTGCTACTGCTGCTGCTGCTACTGCTACTACTGCTCCTACTGCTACTACTGCTCCTACTGCTACTACTGCTCCTACTGCTACTACTGCTGCTACTGCTACTACTGCTCCTACTGCTCCTACTGCTGCTACTGCTACTACTGCTCCTACTGCTACTACTGCTACTACTGCTACTACTGCTACTACTGCTACTACTGCTACTGCTGCTGCTGCTGCTACTGCTGCTGCTACTGCTACTGCTACTGCTACTGCTACTGCTACTGCTACTGCTGCTGCTACTGCTGCTGCTGCTGCTACTGCTGCTGCTACTGCTGCTGCTGCTGCTACTGCTGCTGCTGCTGCTGCTGCTGCTGCTGCTGCTGCTGCTGCTGCTGCTGCTGCTGCTGCTACTGCTGCTGCTGCTGCTACTGCTGCTGCTGCTGCTACTGCTGCTGCTACTGCTACTGCTACTGCTACTGCTACTGCTACTGCTACTGCTACTGCTACTGCTACTGCTACTGCTACTGCTACTGCTACTGCTACTGCTACTGCTACTGCTACTGCTACTGCTACTGCTACTGCTACTGCTACTGCTACTGCTACTCCTACTGCTACTCCTACTACTACTGCTACTCCTACTACTACTACTACTACTACTACTACTACTACTACTACGATGAAGTTGCCATTCAAATGGTTGGAGAACATTTGGAATTCCTCTGTTTTAGAGTAATAGGGCAGATCAACGCCTGCCGGGACAGCCAGTGTTAGATCTAACGCATTTGATCTTCATTGATGTCAATAATTCGGTGTTATTATTATGCCTGAATACTATTTTTTTTAATTTTCTGTATTTCAGGGACTTAAGGAATTGTTTTTTTTTTGTAATTTTACAATTCCATTTTAATTATAATTTTATGCCCAATTGTGAATTTTTCGTTATCTAACATTAAGCCATACATTACAATTCAAACTATTAATATTCAACTTGGCATTTATCAATAGTCTGTATCACTATTAAAACGCCCCTTAAAGCATTCTCTCATGACATTTTCCTGGTATATAAATTCCATATCAGACAGTCGATGGGGCTATGACTGTCATTTTTTGGAGCAAGGATCTTTTTGAGGACCTCTATGCTCACTGAATGCTGGAAGGTTCCGGTTCATATCCGGTTGTGGCAGATAAATTATTGAATCTGCTAAAGGCCACTGATTAATTAACGGCCTACAGAACCTTCTGGGGGTTTCTCAACTTTTATATTGAGAACTACCCGAAGGTTGTGTGCAATCTCAGACTAACACATTCCTTGTTCTAGAAACAGTACCTTATATAGAATTTACTGATCCAAAACTCCATAGCTTGTAGTGGTAAAGGGTTTTTTCTATACTGATGTTAAACGTGGGCACTAACCTTGATGGAAGAACAATATATTTAGGTAATCGAAATATACTCCTTGCTTAGAGTATTTGGTTCAATACTCTACTACTACTACTACTACTACTACTACTACTACTACTACTACTACTACTACTACTACTACTACTACTACTACTACTACTACTACTACTACTACTACTACTACTACTACTACTACTACTACTACTACTACTACTACTACTACTACTACTACTACTACTACTACTACTACTACTACTGCTGCTACTACTACTACTGCTACTACTACTACTACTGCTACTACTACTACTGCTGCTACTACTACTACTGCTGCTACTACTACTACTGCTGCTACTACTACTACTGCTGCTACTACTACTACTGCTGCTACTACTACTACTGCTGCTACTACTACTACTGCTGCTACTACTACTACTGCTGCTACTACTACTACTGCTGCTACTACTACTACTGCTGCTACTACTACTACTGCTGCTACTACTACTACTGCTGCTACTACTACTACTGCTGCTACTACTACTACTGCTGCTACTACTACTGCTGCTGCTACTACTACTGCTGCTGCTACTACTACTGCTGCTGCTACTACTGCTGCTGCTGCTACTACTGCTGCTGCTGCTACTGCTGCTCCTGCTGCTACTGCTGCTACTGCTACTACTGCTGCTACTGCTACTACTGCTGCTACTACTACTACTGCTGCTACTACTACTACTGCTGCTGCTACTACTACTACTGCTGCTAC
>OZ057412.1:28840356-28842856 GCA_964056705.1 Troilus luridus
CCTACTGCTACTACTGCTCCTACTGCTACTACTGCTCCTACTGCTCCTACTGCTGCTACTGCTACTACTGCTCCTACTGCTACTACTGCTACTACTGCTACTACTGCTACTACTGCTGCTACTGCTGCTACTGCTGCTACTGCTGCTGCTGCTGCTGCTGCTACTGCTTCTGCTGCTGCTGCTGCTGCTACTGCTGCTGCTACTGCTACTACTGCTGCTGCTGCTACTGCTGCTGCTACTGCTGCTGCTGCTGCTGCTGCTACTGCTGCTGCTACTGCTGCTGCTGCTACTACTACTGCTACTGCTACTGCTCCTACTGCTGCTACTGCTACTACTGCTCCTACTGCTACTCCTGCTCCTACTGCTACTCCTGCTCCTACTGCTACTCCTGCTCCTACTGCTGCTCCTGCTACTACTGCTGCTGCTACTACTACTGCTGATGCTACTACTACTGCTGCTGCTACTACTACTGCTGCTGCTACTACTACTACTGCTGCTACTGCTACTGCTGCTGCTACTGCTACTGCTGCTACTGCTACTGCTGCTGCTGCTACTGCTACTACTGCTCCTACTGCTACTACTGCTCCTACTGCTACTACTGCTCCTACTGCTACTACTGCTCCTACTGCTACTACTGCTCCTACTGCTCCTACTGCTGCTACTGCTACTACTGCTCCTACTGCTACTACTGCTACTACTGCTACTACTGCTACTACTGCTGCTGCTGCTGCTGCTGCTGCTGCTGCTACTGCTGCTGCTACTGCTGCTGCTGCTGCTACTGCTGCTGCTACTGCTACTGCTACTGCTACTGCTACTGCTACTGCTACTGCTACTGCTACTGCTACTGCTACTGCTACTGCTACTGCTACTGCTACTGCTACTGCTACTGCTACTCCTACTACTACTGCTACTCCTACTACTACTGCTACTCCTACTACTACTACTACTACTACTACTACTACGATGAAGTTGCCATTCAAATGGTTGGAGAACATTTGGAATTCCTCTGTTTTAGAGTAATAGGGCAGATCAACGCCTGCCGGGACAGCCAGTGTTAGATCTAACGCATTTGATCTTCATTGATGTCAATAATTCGGTGTTATTATTATGCCTGAATACTATTTTTTTTAATTTTCTGTATTTCAGGGACTTAAGGAATTGTTTTTTTTTTGTAATTTTACAATTCCATTTTAATTATAATTTTATGCCCAATTGTGAATTTTTCGTTATCTAACATTAAGCCATACATTACAATTCAAACTATTAATATTCAACTTGGCATTTATCAATAGTCTGTATCACTATTAAAACGCCCCTTAAAGCATTCTCTCATGACATTTTCCTGGTATATAAATTCCATATCAGACAGTCGATGGGGCTATGACTGTCATTTTTTGGAGCAAGGATCTTTTTGAGGACCTCTATGCTCACTGAATGCTGGAAGGTTCCGGTTCATATCCGGTTGTGGCAGATAAATTATTGAATCTGCTAAAGGCCACTGATTAATTAACGGCCTACAGAACCTTCTGGGGGTTTCTCAACTTTTATATTGAGAACTACCCGAAGGTTGTGTGCAATCTCAGACTAACACATTCCTTGTTCTAGAAACAGTACCTTATATAGAATTTACTGATCCAAAACTCCATAGCTTGTAGTGGTAAAGGGTTTTTTCTATACTGATGTTAAACGTGGGCACTAACCTTGATGGAAGAACAATATATTTAGGTAATCGAAATATACTCCTTGCTTAGAGTATTTGGTTCAATACTCTACTACTACTACTACTACTACTACTACTACTACTACTACTACTACTACTACTACTACTACTACTACTACTACTACTACTACTACTACTACTACTACTACTACTACTACTACTACTACTACTACTACTACTACTACTACTACTACTACTACTACTACTACTACTACTACTACTACTACTACTACTACTACTACTACTACTACTGCTACTACTACTACTACTGCTACTACTACTACTACTGCTACTACTACTACTACTGCTACTACTACTACTACTGCTACTACTACTACTGCTGCTACTACTACTACTGCTGCTACTACTACTACTGCTGCTACTACTACTACTGCTGCTACTACTACTACTGCTGCTACTACTACTACTGCTGCTACTACTACTACTGCTGCTACTACTACTACTGCTGCTACTACTACTACTGCTGCTACTACTACTACTGCTGCTACTACTACTACTGCTGCTACTACTACTGCTGCTGCTACTACTACTGCTGCTGCTACTACTACTGCTGCTGCTACTACTGCTGCTGCTGCTACTACTGCTACTGCTGCTACTGCTGCTACTGCTGCTACTGCTGCTACTGCTGCTACTGCTGCTACTGCTACTACTGCTGCTGCTGCTACTACTGCTGCTGCTGTTACTACTGCTGCTGCTACTACTACTACTGCTGCTACTACTACTACTGCTGCTACTACTACTACTGCTGCTACTACTACT
>OZ057412.1:28850356-28852856 GCA_964056705.1 Troilus luridus
CTGCTACTACTACTACTGCTGCTACTACTACTACTGCTGCTACTACTACTGCTGCTGCTACTACTACTGCTGCTGCTACTACTGCTGCTGCTGCTACTACTGCTGCTGCTGCTACTACTGCTGCTGCTGCTACTGCTGCTACTGCTGCTACTGCTGCTGCTGCTGCTACTGCTGCTGCTGCTACTACTGCTGCTGCTGCTACTACTGCTGCTGCTGCTACTACTGCTGCTGCTACTACTACTGCTGCTGCTACTACTACTACTGCTGCTACTACTACTACTGCTGCTACTACTACTACTGCTGCTACTACTGCTGCTGCTACTACTGCTACTGCTGCTGCTGCTACTGCTACTGCTGCTGCTGCTACTGCTACTGCTGCTGCTGCTGCTGCTACTGCTACTGCTGCTGCTGCTGCTACTTCTGCTACTGCTGCTACTACTGCTACTGCTGCTACTACTGCTGCTGCTGCTACTACTGCTGCTGCTGCTACTACTGCTGCTACTGCTACTGCTGCTGCTGCTGCTACTGCTGCTGCTGCTGCTACTGCTGCTGCTGCTGCTACTGCTACTGCTGCTGCTACTGCTACTGCTGCTGCTGCTGCTACTGCTGCTGCTGCTGCTACTGCTGCTGCTGCTGCTGCTGCTGCTGCTGCTGCTGCTGCTGCTGCTGCTGCTGCTGCTGCTGCTGCTGCTGCTGCTGCTGCTGCTGCTGCTGCTGCTGCTGCTGCTGCTGCTGCTGCTGCTGCTGCTGCTGCTGCTGCTGCTGCTGCTGCTGCTGCTGCTGCTGCTGCTGCTGCTGCTGCTGCTGCTGCTGCTGCTGCTGCTGCTGCTGCTACTACTACTGCTGCTGCTACTACTACTGCTGCTGCTACTACTACTGCTGCTGCTACTACTACTGCTGCTGCTACTACTACTGCTGCTGCTACTACTACTGCTGCTGCTACTACTACTACTGCTGCTACTACTACTACTGCTGCTACTACTACTACTGCTGCTACTACTACTACTGCTGCTACTACTACTACTGCTGCTACTACTACTACTGCTGCTACTACTACTGCTGCTGCTACTACTACTGCTGCTGCTACTACTACTGCTGCTGCTACTACTACTGCTGCTGCTACTACTGCTGCTGCTGCTACTACTGCTGCTGCTGCTACTGCTGCTACTGCTGCTACTGCTGCTACTGCTGCTACTGCTGCTACTGCTACTACTGCTGCTGCTGCTACTACTTCTGCTGCTACTACTACTGCTGCTGCTACTACTACTACTGCTGCTACTACTACTACTGCTGCTACTACTACTACTGCTGCTACTACTACTGCTGCTACTACTGCTACTGCTGCTGCTGCTACTGCTACTGCTGCTACTGCTACTGCTACTGCTGCTACTGCTACTGCTGCTGCTGCTACTGCTGCTGCTGCTACTTCTGCTACTGCTGCTACTGCTGCTACTGCTGCTACTACTGCTACTGCTGCTACTACTGCTGCTCCTACTACTACTGCTGCTACTACTACTACTGCTGCTACTACTGCTGCTACTGCTACTGCTGCTGCTGCTGCTACTGCTGCTGCTGCTGCTACTGCTGCTGCTGCTGCTCCTGCTACTGCTACTGCTGCTGCTACTGCTGCTGCTGCTGCTACTGCTGCTGCTGCTGCTGCTGCTGCTGCTGCTGCTGCTGCTGCTGCTGCTGCTGCTGCTGCTGCTGCTGCTGCTGCTGCTGCTGCTGCTGCTGCTGCTGCTGCTGCTGCTGCTGCTGCTGCTGCTGCTGCTGCTGCTGCTGCTGCTGCTGCTGCTGCTGCTGCTGCTGCTGCTGCTGCTGCTGCTGCTGCTGCTGCTGCTGCTGCTGCTGCTGCTGCTGCTGCTACTGCTGCTGCTGCTGCTGCTGCTGCTGCTGCTGCTGCTGCTGCTGCTGCTACTGCTGCTGCTACTGCTGCTGCTACTGCTGCTGCTACTGCTACTGCTACTGCTCCTGCTACTGCTACTGCTACTCCTACTGCTACTCCTACTGCTACTCCTACTACTAATGCTACTCCTACTACTACTACTACTACTACTACTACTACTACTACTACGATGAAGTTGCCATTCAAATGGTTGGAGAACATTTGGAATTCCTCTGTTTTAGAGTAATAGGGCAGATCAACGCCTGCCGGGACAGCCAGTGTTAGATCTAACGCATTTGATCTTCATTGATGTCAATAATTCGGTGTTATTATTATGCCTGAATACTATTTTTTTTAATTTTCTGTATTTCAGGGACTTAAGGAATTGTTTTTTTTTTTGTAATTTTACAATTCCATTTTAATTATAATTTTATGCCCAATTGTGAATTTTTCGTTATCTAACATTAAGCCATACATTACAATTCAAACTATTAATATTCAACTTGGCATTTATCAATAGTCTGTATCACTATTAAAACGCCCCTTAAAGCATTCTCTCATGACATTTTCCTGGTATATAAATTCCATATCAGACAGTCGATGGGGCTATGACTG
>OZ057412.1:28860356-28865356 GCA_964056705.1 Troilus luridus
GCTACTGCTACTGCTACTGCTACTGCTACTGCTACTGCTACTGCTACTGCTACTGCTACTGCTACGGCTACTGCTACTGCTACTGCTACTGCTACTGCTACTGCTACTCCTACTGCTACTCCTACTACTACTGCTACTCCTACTACTACTACTACTACTACTACTACTACTACTACTACGATGAAGTTGCCATTCAAATGGTTGGAGAACATTTGGAATTCCTCTGTTTTAGAGTAATAGGGCAGATCAACGCCTGCCGGGACAGCCAGTGTTAGATCTAACGCATTTGATCTTCATTGATGTCAATAATTCGGTGTTATTATTATGCCTGAATACTATTTTTTTTAATTTTCTGTATTTCAGGGACTTAAGGAATTGTTTTTTTTTTTGTAATTTTACAATTCCATTTTAATTATAATTTTATGCCCAATGGTGAATTTTTCGTTATCTAACATTAAGCCATACATTACAATTCAAACTATTAATATTCAACTTGGCATTTATCAATAGTCTGTATCACTATTAAAACGCCCCTTAAAGCATTCTCTCATGACATTTTCCTGGTATATAAATTCCATATCAGACAGTCGATGGGGCTATGACTGTCATTTTTTGGAGCAAGGATCTTTTTGAGGACCTCTATGCTCACTGAATGCTGGAAGGTTCCGGTTCATATCCGGTTGTGGCAGATAAATTATTGAATCTGCTAAAGGCCACTGATTAATTAACGGCCTACAGAACCTTCTGGGGGTTTCTCAACTTTTATATTGAGAACTACCCGAAGGTTGTGTGCAATCTCAGACTAACACATTCCTTGTTCTAGAAACAGTACCTTATATAGAATTTACTGATCCAAAACTCCATAGCTTGTAGTGGTAAAGGGTTTTTTCTATACTGATGTTAAACGTGGGCACTAACCTTGATGGAAGAACAATATATTTAGGTAATCGAAATATACTCCTTGCTTAGAGTATTTGGTTCAATACTCTACTACTACTACTACTACTACTACTACTACTACTACTACTACTACTACTACTACTACTACTACTACTACTACTACTACTACTACTACTACTACTACTACTACTACTACTACTACTACTACTACTACTACTACTACTACTACTACTACTACTACTACTACTACTACTACTACTACTACTACTACTACTACTACTACTACTGCTACTACTACTACTGCTGCTACTACTACTACTGCTGCTACTACTACTACTGCTGCTACTACTACTACTGCTGCTACTACTACTACTGCTGCTACTACTACTACTGCTGCTACTACTACTACTGCTGCTACTACTACTACTGCTGCTACTACTACTACTGCTGCTACTACTACTACTGCTGCTACTACTACTACTGCTGCTACTACTACTACTGCTGCTACTACTACTACTGCTGCTACTACTACTACTGCTGCTACTACTACTACTGCTGCTACTACTACTGCTGCTGCTACTACTACTGCTGCTGCTACTACTACTGCTGCTGCTACTACTGCTCCTGCTGCTACTACTGCTCCTGCTGCTACTACTGCTCCTGCTGCTACTGCTGCTACTGCTGCTACTGCTGCTACTGCTGCTGCTACTACTACTACTGCTGCTACTGCTACTGCTGCTGCTGCTGCTACTGCTGCTGCTGCTGCTACTGCTGCTGCTGCTGCTACTGCTGCTGCTACTGCTGCTGCTGCTGCTGCTGCTGCTGCTGCTGCTGCTGCTGCTGCTGCTGCTGCTGCTGCTGCTGCTGCTGCTGCTGCTGCTGCTGCTGCTGCTGCTGCTGCTGCTGCTGCTGCTGCTGCTGCTACTGCTGCTGTTGCTGCTGCTGCTGCTGCTACTGCTGCTGCTACTGCTACTGCTACTGCTACTGCTACTGCTACTGCTACTGCTACTGCTACTGCTACTGCTACTGCTACTGCTACTGCTACTGCTACTGCTACTCCTACTGCTACTCCTACTACTACTACTACTACTACTACTACTACTACTACTACGATGAAGTTGCCATTCAAATGGTTGGAGAACATTTGGAATTCCTCTGTTTTAGAGTAATAGGGCAGATCAACGCCTGCCGGGACAGCCAGTGTTAGATCTAACGCATTTGATCTTCATTGATGTCAATAATTCGGTGTTATTATTATGCCTGAATACTATTTTTTTTAATTTTCTGTATTTCAGGGACTTAAGGAATTGTTTTTTTTTTTGTAATTTTACAATTCCATTTTAATTATAATTTTATGCCCAATTGTGAATTTTTCGTTATCTAACATTAAGCCATACATTACAATTCAAACTATTAATATTCAACTTGGCATTTATCAATAGTCTGTATCACTATTAAAACGCCCCTTAAAGCATTCTCTCATGACATTTTCCTGGTATATAAATTCCATATCAGACAGTCGATGGGGCTATGACTGTCATTTTTTGGAGCAAGAATCTTTTTGAGGACCTCTATGCTCACTGAATGCTGGAAGGTTCCGGGTAATATCCGGTTGTGGCAGATAAATTATTGAATCTGCTAAAGGCCACTGATTAATTAACGGCCTACAGAACCTTCTGGGGGTTTCTCAACTTTTATATTGAGAACTACCCGAAGGTTGTGTGCAATCTCAGACTAACACATTCCTTGTTCTAGAAACAGTACCTTATATAGAATTTACTGATCCAAAACTCCATAGCTTGTAGTGGTAAAGGGTTTTTTCTATACTGATGTTAAACGTGGGCACTAACCTTGATGGAAGAACAATATATTTAGGTAATCGAAATATACTCCTTGCTTAGAGTATTTGGTTCAATACTCTACTACTACTACTACTACTACTACTACTACTACTACTACTACTACTACTACTACTACTACTACTACTACTACTACTACTACTACTACTACTACTACTACTACTACTACTACTACTACTACTACTACTACTACTACTACTACTACTACTACTACTACTACTACTACTACTACTACTGCTGCTACTACTACTACTGCTGCTACTACTACTACTGCTGCTACTACTACTACTGCTGCTACTACTACTACTGCTGCTACTACTACTACTGCTGCTACTACTACTACTGCTGCTACTACTACTACTGCTGCTACTACTACTACTGCTGCTACTACTACTACTGCTGCTACTACTACTACTGCTGCTACTACTACTACTGCTGCTACTACTACTACTGCTGCTACTACTACTACTGCTGCTACTACTACTACTGCTGCTACTACTACTACTGCTGCTACTACTACTGCTGCTGCTACTACTACTGCTGCTGCTACTACTACTGCTGCTGCTACTACTACTGCTGCTGCTACTACTGCTGCTGCTGCTACTACTGCTACTGCTGCTACTGCTGCTGCTACTACTGCTGCTGCTGCTACTACTACTACTGCTGCTACTACTACTACTGCTGCTACTACTACTACTGCTGCTACTACTACTACTGCTGCTACTACTACTACTGCTGCTACTACTACTACTGCTGCTACTACTACTACTGCTGCTACTACTACTACTGCTGCTACTACTACTGCTGCTACTACTACTGCTGCTACTACTACTGCTGCTACTACTGCTACTGCTGCTACTGCTACTGCTACTGCTGCTACTGCTGCTACTGCTGCTGCTACTGCTACTGCTGCTGCTGCTGCTACTGCTGCTACTGCTGCTACTACTGCTGCTACTACTACTACTGCTGCTACTGCTGCTGCTACTACTACTGCTACTGCTGCTACTGCTGCTACTGCTGCTACTGCTGCTACTGCTGCTACTGCTGCTACTGCTACTACTGCTACTACTGCTACTACTACTACTACTGCTACTGCTACTGCTACTGCTACTGCTACTGCTACTACTACTACTACTACTACTACTACTACTACTACGATGAAGTTGCCATTCAAATGGTTGGAGAACATTTGGAATTCCTCTGTTTTAGAGTAATAGGGCAGATCAACGCCTGCCGGGACAGCCAGTGTTAGATCTAACGCATTTGATCTTCATTGATGTCAATAATTCGGTGTTATTATTATGCCTGAATACTATTTTTTTAATTTTCTGTATTTCAGGGACTTAAGGAATTGTTTTTTTTTTTGTAATTTTACAATTCCATTTTAATTATAATTTTATGCCCAATTGTGAATTTTTCGTTATCTAACATTAAGCCATACATTACAATTCAAACTATTAATATTCAACTTGGCATTTATCAATAGTCTGTATCACTATTAAAACGCCCCTTAAAGCATTCTCTCATGACATTTTCCTGGTATATAAATTCCATATCAGACAGTCGATGGGGCTATGACTGTCATTTTTTGGAGCAAGGATCTTTTTGAGGACCTCTATGCTCACTGAATGCTGGAAGGTTCCGGTTCATATCCGGTTGTGGCAGATAAATTATTGAATCTGCTAAAAGCCACGGATTAATTAACGGCCTACAGAACCTTCTGGGGGTTTCTCAACTTTTATATTGAGAACTACCCGAAGGTTGTGTGCAATCTCAGACTAACACATTCCTTGTTCTAGAAACAGTACCTTATATAGAATTTACTGTTCCAAAACTCCATAGCTTGTAGTGGTAAAGGGTTTTTTCTATACTGATGTTAAACGTGGGCACTAACCTTGATGGAAGAACAATATATTTAGGTAATCGAAATATACTTCTTGCTTAGAGTATTTGGTTCAATACTCTACTACTACTACTACTACTACTACTACTACTACTACTACTACTACTACTACTACTACTACTACTACTACTACTACTACTACTACTACTACTACTGCTACTGCTACTGCTACTGCTACTGCTACTGCTACTGCTACTGCTACTGCTACTGCTACTGCTGCTACTACTGCTACTGCTGCTACTACTGCTACTGCTGCTACTACTGCTACTGCTGCTACTACTGCTACTGCTGCTACTACTGCTACTGCTGCTACTACTGCTACTGCTGCTACTGCTGCT
>OZ057412.1:28870356-28872856 GCA_964056705.1 Troilus luridus
ACTGCTACTACTACTACTGCTGCTACTACTACTACTGCTGCTACTACTACTACTGCTGCTACTACTACTACTGCTGCTACTACTACTACTGCTGCTACTACTACTACTGCTGCTACTACTACTACTGCTGCTACTACTACTACTGCTGCTGCTGCTGCTGCTGCTACTGCTTCTGCTGCTGCTGCTGCTGCTACTGCTGCTGCTACTGCTACTACTGCTGCTGCTGCTACTGCTGCTGCTACTGCTGCTGCTGCTACTACTACTGCTACTGCTACTGCTCCTACTGCTCCTACTGCTGCTACTGCTACTACTGCTCCTACTGCTACTCCTGCTCCTACTGCTACTCCTGCTCCTACTGCTACTCCTGCTCCTACTGCTGCTCCTGCTACTACTGCTGCTGCTACTACTGCTGCTACTGCTACTACTGCTGCTACTACTACTACTGCTGCTACTACTACTACTGCTGCTGCTACTACTACTACTGCTGCTACTACTACTACTGCTGCTACTACTACTACTGCTGCTACTACTACTACTGCTGCTACTACTACTACTGCTGCTACTACTACTGCTGCTACTACTGCTACTGCTGCTACTGCTACTGCTACTGCTGCTACTGCTACTGCTACTGCTGCTACTGCTACTGCTACTGCTGCTACTGCTGCTACTACTGCTACTGCTGCTACTACTACTACTGCTGCTACTACTGCTGCTACTACTACTACTGCTGCTACTACTACTACTGCTGCTACTACTACTGCTGCTGCTGCTACTGCTGCTGCTACTGCTGCTGCTGCTGCTACTGCTGCTGCTACTGCTACTGCTGCTGCTACTGCTACTGCTACTGCTACTGCTACTGCTACTGCTACTGCTACTGCTACTGCTACTGCTACTGCTACTGCTACTGCTACTGCTACTGCTACTGCTACTGCTACTGCTACTGCTACTGCTACTGCTACTGCTACTGCTACTCCTACTGCTACTCCTACTACTACTGCTACTCCTACTACTACTACTACTACTACTACTACTACTACTACTACGATGAAGTTGCCATTCAAATGGTTGGAGAACATTTGGAATTCCTCTGTTTTAGAGTAATAGGGCAGATCAACGCCTGCCGGGACAGCCAGTGTTAGATCTAACGCATTTGATCTTCATTGATGTCAATAATTCGGTGTTATTATTATGCCTGAATACTATTTTTTTTAATTTTCTGTATTTCAGGGACTTAAGGAATTGTTTTTTTTTTGTAATTTTACAATTCCATTTTAATTATAATTTTATGCCCAATTGTGAATTTTTCGTTATCTAACATTAAGCCATACATTACAATTCAAACTATTAATATTCAACTTGGCATTTATCAATAGTCTGTATCACTATTAAAACGCCCCTTAAAGCATTCTCTCATGACATTTTCCTGGTATATAAATTCCATATCAGACAGTCGATGGGGCTATGACTGTCATTTTTTGGAGCAAGGATCTTTTTGAGGACCTCTATGCTCACTGAATGCTGGAAGGTTCCGGTTCATATCCGGTTGTGGCAGATAAATTATTGAATCTGCTAAAGGCCACTGATTAATTAACGGCCTACAGAACCTTCTGGGGGTTTCTCAACTTTTATATTGAGAACTACCCGAAGGTTGTGTGCAATCTCAGACTAACACATTCCTTGTTCTAGAAACAGTACCTTATATAGAATTTACTGATCCAAAACTCCATAGCTTGTAGTGGTAAAGGGTTTTTTCTATACTGATGTTAAACGTGGGCACTAACCTTGATGGAAGAACAATATATTTAGGTAATCGAAATATACACCTTGCTTAGAGTATTTGGTTCAATACTCTACTACTACTACTACTACTACTACTACTACTACTACTACTACTACTACTACTACTACTACTACTACTACTACTACTACTACTACTACTACTACTACTACTACTACTACTACTACTACTACTACTACTACTACTACTACTACTACTACTACTACTACTACTACTACTACTACTGCTACTACTACTACTGCTGCTACTACTACTACTGCTGCTACTACTACTACTGCTGCTACTACTACTACTGCTGCTACTACTACTGCTGCTGCTACTACTACTGCTGCTGCTACTACTACTGCTGCTGCTACTACTGCTACTGCTGCTACTACTGCTACTGCTGCTACTGCTGCTACTGCTCCTACTGCTGCTACTGCTACTACTGCTGCTACTACTACTACTGCTGCTACTACTACTACTGCTGCTGCTACTACTACTACTGCTGCTACTACTACTACTGCTGCTACTACTACTACTGCTGCTACTACTACTACTGCTGCTACTACTACTACTGCTGCTACTACTACTACTGCTGCTACTACTACTGCTGCTACTACTGCTACTGCTGCTACTGCTACTGCTACTGCTGCTACTGCTACTGCTACTGCTGCTACTGCTACTGCTACTGCTGCTACTGCTGCTACTACTGCTACTGCT
>OZ057412.1:28875356-28887856 GCA_964056705.1 Troilus luridus
TTGCCATTCAAATGGTTGGAGAACATTTGGAATTCCTCTGTTTTAGAGTAATAGGGCAGATCAACGCCTGCCGGGACAGCCAGTGTTAGATCTAACGCATTTGATCTTCATTGATGTCAATAATTCGGTGTTATTATTATGCCTGAATACTATTTTTTTTAATTTTCTGTATTTCAGGGACTTAAGGAATTGTTTTTTTTTTGTAATTTTACAATTCCATTTTAATTATAATTTTATGCCCAATTGTGAATTTTTCGTTATCTAACATTAAGCCATACATTACAATTCAAACTATTAATATTCAACTTGGCATTTATCAATAGTCTGTATCACTATTAAAACGCCCCTTAAAGCATTCTCTCATGACATTTTCCTGGTATATAAATTCCATATCAGACAGTCGATGGGGCTATGACTGTCATTTTTTGGAGCAAGGATCTTTTTGAGGACCTCTATGCTCACTGAATGCTGGAAGGTTCCGGTTCATATCCGGTTGTGGCAGATAAATTATTGAATCTGCTAAAGGCCACGGATTAATTAACGGCCTACAGAACCTTCTGGGGGTTTCTCAACTTTTATATTGAGAACTACCCGAAGGTTGTGTGCAATCTCAGACTAACACATTCCTTGTTCTAGAAACAGTACCTTATATAGAATTTACTGTTCCAAAACTCCATAGCTTGTAGTGGTAAAGGGTTTTTTCTATACTGATGTTAAACGTGGGCACTAACCTTGATGGAAGAACAATATATTTAGGTAATCGAAATATACTTCTTGCTTAGAGTATTTGGTTCAATACTCTACTACTACTACTACTACTACTACTACTACTACTACTACTACTACTACTACTACTACTACTACTACTACTACTACTACTACTACTACTACTGCTACTGCTACTGCTACTGCTACTGCTACTGCTACTGCTACTGCTACTGCTACTGCTACTGCTGCTGCTACTGCTACTGCTGCTACTACTGCTACTGCTGCTACTACTGCTACTGCTGCTACTACTGCTACTGCTGCTACTACTGCTACTGCTGCTACTACTGCTACTGCTGCTACTACTGCTACTGCTGCTACTGCTGCTACTGCTGCTACTGCTGCTACTGCTGCTACTGCTGCTGCTGCTGCTACTGCTGCTGCTACTGCTACTGCTGCTGCTGCTGCTACTGCTGCTACTGCTGCTGCTGCTGCTGCTGCTACTGCTTCTGCTGCTGCTGCTGCTGCTACTGCTGCTGCTACTGCTACTACTGCTGCTGCTGCTACTGCTGCTGCTACTGCTGCTGCTGCTACTACTACTGCTACTGCTACTGCTCCTACTGCTCCTACTGCTGCTACTGCTACTACTGCTCCTACTGCTACTCCTGCTCCTACTGCTACTCCTGCTCCTACTGCTACTCCTGCTCCTACTGCTGCTCCTGCTACTACTGCTGCTGCTACTACTACTGCTGATGCTACTACTACTGCTGCTGCTACTACTACTGCTGCTGCTACTACTACTACTGCTGCTACTGCTACTGCTGCTACTGCTACTGCTGCTGCTGCTACTGCTACTACTGCTCCTACTGCTACTACTGCTCCTACTGCTACTACTGCTCCTACTGCTACTACTGCTCCTACTGCTACTACTGCTCCTACTGCTACTACTGCTCCTACTGCTACTACTGCTGCTACTGCTACTACTGCTACTACTGCTACTACTGCTACTACTGCTACTACTGCTACTACTGCTACTACTGCTACTGCTGCTGCTGCTGCTACTGCTGCTGCTACTGCTACTGCTACTGCTACTGCTACTGCTACTGCTACTGCTGCTGCTACTGCTGCTGCTGCTGCTACTGCTGCTGCTACTGCTGCTGCTGCTGCTACTGCTGCTGCTGCTGCTGCTGCTGCTGCTGCTGCTGCTGCTGCTGCTGCTACTGCTGCTGCTACTGCTGCTGCTGCTGCTACTGCTGCTGCTACTGCTACTGCTGCTGCTACTGCTGCTGCTACTGCTACTGCTACTGCTACTGCTACTGCTACTGCTACTGCTACTGCTACTGCTACTGCTACTGCTACTGCTACTGCTACTGCTACTGCTACTGCTACTGCTACTGTTACTGCTACTCCTACTGCTACTCCTACTACTACTGCTACTCCTACTACTACTACTACTACTACTACTACTACTACTACTACGATGAAGTTGCCATTCAAATGGTTGGAGAACATTTGGAATTCCTCTGTTTTAGAGTAATAGGGCAGATCAACGCCTGCCGGGACAGCCAGTGTTAGATCTAACGCATTTGATCTTCATTGATGTCAATAATTCGGTGTTATTATTATGCCTGAATACTATTTTTTTTAATTTTCTGTATTTCAGGGACTTAAGGAATTGTTTTTTTTTTGTAATTTTACAATTCCATTTTAATTATAATTTTATGCCCAATTGTGAATTTTTCGTTATCTAACATTAAGCCATACATTACAATTCAAACTATTAATATTCAACTTGGCATTTATCAATAGTCTGTATCACTATTAAAACGCCCCTTAAAGCATTCTCTCATGACATTTTCCTGGTATATAAATTCCATATCAGACAGTCGATGGGGCTATGACTGTCATTTTTTGGAGCAAGGATCTTTTTGAGGACCTCTATGCTCACTGAATGCTGGAAGGTTCCGGTTCATATCCGGTTGTGGCAGATAAATTATTGAATCTGCTAAAGGCCACTGATTAATTAACGGCCTACAGAACCTTCTGGGGGTTTCTCAACTTTTATATTGAGAACTACCCGAAGGTTGTGTGCAATCTCAGACTAACACATTCCTTGTTCTAGAAACAGTACCTTATATAGAATTTACAGATCCAAAACTCCATAGCTTGTAGTGGTAAAGGGTTTTTTCTATACTGATGTTAAACGTGGGCACTAACCTTGATGGAAGAACAATATATTTAGGTAATCGAAATATACTCCTTGCTTAGAGTATTTGGTTCAATACTCTACTACTACTACTACTACTACTACTACTACTACTACTACTACTACTACTACTACTACTACTACTACTACTACTACTACTACTACTACTACTACTACTACTACTACTACTACTACTACTACTACTACTACTACTACTACTACTACTACTACTACTACTACTACTACTACTACTACTACTACTACTACTACTACTACTGCTGCTACTACTACTACTGCTGCTACTACTACTACTGCTGCTACTACTACTACTGCTGCTACTACTACTACTGCTGCTACTACTACTACTGCTGCTACTACTACTACTGCTGCTACTACTACTACTGCTGCTGCTGCTGCTGCTGCTACTGCTTCTGCTGCTGCTGCTGCTGCTACTGCTGCTGCTACTGCTACTACTGCTGCTGCTGCTACTGCTGCTGCTACTGCTGCTGCTGCTACTACTACTGCTACTGCTACTGCTCCTACTGCTCCTACTGCTGCTACTGCTACTACTGCTCCTACTGCTACTCCTGCTCCTACTGCTACTCCTGCTCCTACTGCTACTCCTGCTCCTACTGCTGCTCCTGCTACTACTGCTGCTGCTACTACTGCTGCTACTGCTACTACTGCTGCTACTACTACTACTGCTGCTACTACTACTACTGCTGCTGCTACTACTACTACTGCTGCTACTACTACTACTGCTGCTACTACTACTACTGCTGCTACTACTACTACTGCTGCTACTACTACTACTGCTGCTACTACTACTGCTGCTACTACTGCTACTGCTGCTACTGCTACTGCTACTGCTGCTACTGCTACTGCTACTGCTGCTACTGCTACTGCTACTGCTGCTACTGCTGCTACTACTGCTACTGCTGCTACTACTACTACTGCTGCTACTACTGCTGCTACTACTACTACTGCTGCTACTACTACTACTGCTGCTACTACTACTGCTGCTGCTGCTACTGCTGCTGCTACTGCTGCTGCTGCTGCTACTGCTGCTGCTACTGCTACTGCTGCTGCTACTGCTACTGCTACTGCTACTGCTACTGCTACTGCTACTCCTACTGCTACTCCTACTACTACTGCTACTCCTACTACTACTACTACTACTACTACTACTACTACTACTACGATGAAGTTGCCATTCAAATGGTTGGAGAACATTTGGAATTCCTCTGTTTTAGAGTAATAGGGCAGATCAACGCCTGCCGGGACAGCCAGTGTTAGATCTAACGCATTTGATCTTCATTGATGTCAATAATTCGGTGTTATTATTATGCCTGAATACTATTTTTTTTAATTTTCTGTATTTCAGGGACTTAAGGAATTGTTTTTTTTTTGTAATTTTACAATTCCATTTTAATTATAATTTTATGCCCAATTGTGAATTTTTCGTTATCTAACATTAAGCCATACATTACAATTCAAACTATTAATATTCAACTTGGCATTTATCAATAGTCTGTATCACTATTAAAACGCCCCTTAAAGCATTCTCTCATGACATTTTCCTGGTATATAAATTCCATATCAGACAGTCGATGGGGCTATGACTGTCATTTTTTGGAGCAAGGATCTTTTTGAGGACCTCTATGCTCACTGAATGCTGGAAGGTTCCGGTTCATATCCGGTTGTGGCAGATAAATTATTGAATCTGCTAAAGGCCACTGATTAATTAACGGCCTACAGAACCTTCTGGGGGTTTCTCAACTTTTATATTGAGAACTACCCGAAGGTTGTGTGCAATCTCAGACTAACACATTCCTTGTTCTAGAAACAGTACCTTATATAGAATTTACTGATCCAAAACTCCATAGCTTGTAGTGGTAAAGGGTTTTTTCTATACTGATGTTAAACGTGGGCACTAACCTTGATGGAAGAACAATATATTTAGGTAATCGAAATATACTCCTTGCTTAGAGTATTTGGTTCAATACTCTACTACTACTACTACTACTACTACTACTACTACTACTACTACTACTACTACTACTACTACTACTACTACTACTACTACTACTACTACTACTACTACTACTACTACTACTACTACTACTACTACTACTACTACTACTACTACTACTACTACTACTGCTACTACTACTACTGCTGCTACTACTACTACTGCTGCTACTACTACTACTGCTGCTACTACTACTACTGCTGCTACTACTACTGCTGCTGCTACTACTACTGCTGCTGCTACTACTACTGCTGCTGCTACTACTGCTACTGCTGCTACTACTGCTACTGCTGCTACTGCTGCTACTGCTCCTACTGCTGCTACTGCTACTACTGCTGCTACTACTACTACTGCTGCTACTACTACTACTGCTGCTGCTACTACTACTACTGCTGCTACTACTACTACTGCTGCTACTACTACTACTGCTGCTACTACTACTACTGCTGCTACTACTACTACTGCTGCTACTACTACTACTGCTGCTACTACTACTGCTGCTACTACTGCTACTGCTGCTACTGCTACTGCTACTGCTGCTACTGCTACTGCTACTGCTGCTACTGCTGCTACTACTGCTACTGCTGCTACTACTACTACTGCTGCTACTACTGCTGCTACTACTACTACTGCTGCTACTACTACTACTGCTGCTACTACTACTGCTGCTGCTGCTACTACTGCTGCTGCTGCTACTACTGCTACTGCTGCTACTACTGCTACTGCTGCTACTGCTGCTACTGCTGCTACTGCTGCTACTGCTACTACTGCTACTACTGCTACTACTACTACTACTGCTACTGCTACTGCTACTGCTACTGCTACTGCTACTACTACTACTACTACTACTACTACTACTACTACTACTACTACGATGAAGTTGCCATTCAAATGGTTGGAGAACATTTGGAATTCCTCTGTTTTAGAGTAATAGGGCAGATCAACGCCTGCCGGGACAGCCAGTGTTAGATCTAACGCATTTGATCTTCATTGATGTCAATAATTCGGTGTTATTATTATGCCTGAATACTATTTTTTTAATTTTCTGTATTTCAGGGACTTAAGGAATTGTTTTTTTTTTTGTAATTTTACAATTCCATTTTAATTATAATTTTATGCCCAATTGTGAATTTTTCGTTATCTAA
This sequence comes from Troilus luridus, assembly GCA_964056705.1. Lineage (NCBI taxonomy): Eukaryota > Metazoa > Arthropoda > Insecta > Hemiptera > Pentatomidae > Troilus > Troilus luridus. The sequence goes on from OZ057412.1 coordinate 28,881,445, forward strand.
CATTAAGCCATACATTACAATTCAAACTATTAATATTCAACTTGGCATTTATCAATAGTCTGTATCACTATTAAAACGCCCCTTAAAGCATTCTCTCATGACATTTTCCTGGTATATAAATTCCATATCAGACAGTCGATGGGGCTATGACTGTCATTTTTTGGAGCAAGGATCTTTTTGAGGACCTCTATGCTCACTGAATGCTGGAAGGTTCCGGTTCATATCCGGTTGTGGCAGATAAATTATTGAATCTGCTAAAGGCCACGGATTAATTAACGGCCTACAGAACCTTCTGGGGGTTTCTCAACTTTTATATTGAGAACTACCCGAAGGTTGTGTGCAATCTCAGACTAACACATTCCTTGTTCTAGAAACAGTACCTTATATAGAATTTACTGTTCCAAAACTCCATAGCTTGTAGTGGTAAAGGGTTTTTTCTATACTGATGTTAAACGTGGGCACTAACCTTGATGGAAGAACAATATATTTAGGTAATCGAAATATACTTCTTGCTTAGAGTATTTGGTTCAATACTCTACTACTACTACTACTACTACTACTACTACTACTACTACTACTACTACTACTACTACTACTACTACTACTACTACTACTACTACTACTGCTACTGCTACTGCTACTGCTACTGCTACTGCTACTGCTACTGCTACTGCTACTGCTACTGCTGCTACTACTGCTACTGCTGCTACTACTGCTACTGCTGCTACTACTGCTACTGCTGCTACTACTGCTACTGCTGCTACTACTGCTACTGCTGCTACTACTGCTACTGCTGCTACTACTGCTACTGCTGCTACTGCTGCTACTGCTGCTACTGCTGCTACTGCTGCTACTGCTGCTGCTGCTGCTACTGCTGCTGCTACTGCTACTGCTGCTGCTGCTGCTACTGCTACTCCTACTGCTACTCCTACTACTACTGCTACTCCTACTACTACTACTACTACTACTACTACTACTACTACTACGATGAAGTTGCCATTCAAATGGTTGGAGAACATTTGGAATTCCTCTGTTTTAGAGTAATAGGGCAGATCAACGCCTGCCGGGACAGCCAGTGTTAGATCTAACGCATTTGATCTTCATTGATGTCAATAATTCGGTGTTATTATTATGCCTGAATACTATTTTTTTTAATTTTCTGTATTTCAGGGACTTAAGGAATTGTTTTTTTTTTGTAATTTTACAATTCCATTTTAATTATAATTTTATGCCCAATTGTGAATTTTTCGTTATCTAACATTAAGCCATACATTACAATTCAAACTATTAATATTCAACTTGGCATTTATCAATAGTCTGTATCACTATTAAAACGCCCCTTAAAGCATTCTCTCATGACATTTTCCTGGTATATAAATTCCATATCAGACAGTCGATGGGGCTATGACTGTCATTTTTTGGAGCAAGGATCTTTTTGAGGACCTCTATGCTCACTGAATGCTGGAAGGTTCCGGTTCATATCCGGTTGTGGCAGATAAATTATTGAATCTGCTAAAGGCCACTGATTAATTAACGGCCTACAGAACCTTCTGGGGGTTTCTCAACTTTTATATTGAGAACTACCCGAAGGTTGTGTGCAATCTCAGACTAACACATTCCTTGTTCTAGAAACAGTACCTTATATAGAATTTACTGATCCAAAACTCCATAGCTTGTAGTGGTAAAGGGTTTTTTCTATACTGATGTTAAACGTGGGCACTAACCTTGATGGAAGAACAATATATTTAGGTAATCGAAATATACTCCTTGCTTAGAGTATTTGGTTCAATACTCTACTACTACTACTACTACTACTACTACTACTACTACTACTACTACTACTACTACTACTACTACTACTACTACTACTACTACTACTACTACTACTACTACTACTACTACTACTACTACTACTACTACTACTACTACTACTACTACTACTACTACTACTACTACTACTACTACTACTACTGCTGCTACTACTACTACTGCTGCTACTACTACTACTGCTACTACTACTACTGCTGCTACTACTACTACTGCTGCTACTACTACTACTGCTGCTACTACTACTACTGCTGCTACTACTACTACTGCTGCTACTACTACTACTGCTGCTACTACTACTACTGCTGCTGCTGCAGCTGCTGCTGCTGCTGCAGCTGCTGCTACTGCTTCTGCTGCTGCTGCTGCTGCTACTGCTGCTGCTACTGCTACTACTGCTGCTGCTGCTACTGCTGCTGCTACTGCTGCTGCTGCTACTACTACTGCTACTGCTACTGCTCCTACTGCTCCTACTGCTGCTACTGCTACTACTGCTCCTACTGCTACTCCTGCTCCTACTGCTACTCCTGCTCCTACTGCTACTCCTGCTCCTACTGCTGCTCCTGCTACTACTGCTGCTGCTACTACTGCTGCTACTGCTACTACTGCTGCTACTACTACTACTGCTGCTACTACTACTACTGCTGCTGCTACTACTACTACTGCTGCTACTACTACTACTGCTGCTACTACTACTACTGCTGCTACTACTACTACTGCTGCTACTACTACTACTGCTGCTACTACTACTACTGCTGCTACTACTACTACTGCTGCTACTACTACTGCTGCTACTACTGCTACTGCTGCTACTGCTACTGCTACTGCTGCTACTGCTACTGCTACTGCTGCTACTGCTACTGCTACTGCTGCTACTGCTGCTACTACTACTACTGCTGCTACTACTACTACTGCTGCTACTACTGCTGCTACTACTACTACTGCTGCTACTACTACTACTGCTGCTACTACTACTGCTGCTGCTGCTACTGCTGCTGCTACTGCTGCTGCTGCTGCTACTGCTGCTGCTACTGCTACTGCTGCTGCTACTGCTACTGCTACTGCTACTGCTACTGCTACTGCTACTGCTACTGCTACTGCTACTGCTACTGCTACTGCTACTGCTACTGCTACTGCTACTGCTACTGCTACTGCTACTGCTACTCCTACTGCTACTCCTACTACTACTGCTACTCCTACTACTACTACTACTACTACTACTACTACTACTACGATGAAGTTGCCATTCAAATGGTTGGAGAACATTTGGAATTCCTCTGTTTTAGAGTAATAGGGCAGATCAACGCCTGCCGGGACAGCCAGTGTTAGATCTAACGCATTTGATCTTCATTGATGTCAATAATTCGGTGTTATTATTATGCCTGAATACTATTTTTTTTAATTTTCTGTATTTCAGGGACTTAAGGAATTGTTTTTTTTTTGTAATTTTACAATTCCATTTTAATTATAATTTTATGCCCAATTGTGAATTTTTCGTTATCTAACATTAAGCCATACATTACAATTCAAACTATTAATATTCAACTTGGCATTTATCAATAGTCTGTATCACTATTAAAACGCCCCTTAAAGCATTCTCTCATGACATTTTCCTGGTATATAAATTCGATATCAGACAGTCGATGGGGCTATGACTGTCATTTATTGGAGCAAGGATCTTTTTGAGGACCTCTATGCTCACTGAATGCTGGAAGGTTCCGGTTCATATCCGGTTGTGGCAGATAAATTATTGAATCTGCTAAAGGCCACTGATTAATTAACGGCCTACAGAACCTTCTGGGGGTTTCTCAACTTTTATATTGAGAACTACCCGAAGGTTGTGTGCAATCTCAGACTAACACATTCCTTGTTCTAGAAACAGTACCTTATATAGAATTTACTGATCCAAAACTCCATAGCTTGTAGTGGTAAAGGGTTTTTTCTATACTGATGTTAAACGTGGGCACTAACCTTGATGGAAGAACAATATATTTAGGTAATCGAAATATACTCCTTGCTTAGAGTATTTGGTTCAATACTCTACTACTACTACTACTACTACTACTACTACTACTACTACTACTACTACTACTACTACTACTACTACTACTACTACTACTACTACTACTACTACTACTACTACTACTACTACTACTACTACTACTACTACTACTACTACTACTACTACTACTACTACTACTACTACTGCTGCTACTACTACTACTGCTGCTACTACTACTACTGCTGCTACTACTACTACTGCTGCTACTACTACTGCTGCTGCTACTACTACTGCTGCTGCTACTACTACTGCTGCTGCTACTACTGCTACTGCTGCTACTACTGCTACTGCTGCTACTGCTGCTACTGCTCCTACTGCTGCTACTGCTACTACTGCTGCTACTACTACTACTGCTGCTACTACTACTACTGCTGCTGCTACTACTACTACTGCTGCTACTACTACTACTGCTGCTACTACTACTACTGCTGCTACTACTACTACTGCTGCTACTACTACTACTGCTGCTACTACTACTACTGCTGCTACTACTACTGCTGCTACTACTGCTACTGCTGCTACTGCTACTGCTACTGCTGCTACTGCTACTGCTACTGCTGCTACTGCTACTGCTACTGCTGCTACTGCTGCTACTACTGCTACTGCTGCTACTACTACTACTGCTGCTACTACTGCTGCTACTACTACTACTGCTGCTACTACTACTACTGCTGCTACTACTACTGCTGCTGCTGCTACTACTGCTGCTGCTGCTACTACTGCTACTGCTGCTACTACTGCTACTGCTGCTACTACTGCTACTGCTGCTACTGCTGCTACTGCTGCTACTGCTGCTACTGCTACTACTGCTACTACTGCTACTACTACTACTACTGCTACTGCTACTGCTACTGCTACTGCTACTGCTACTACTACTACTACTACTACTACTACTACTACTACTGCTGCTACTACTACTACTGCTGCTACTACTGCTGCTACTACTACTACTGCTACTACTACTACTGCTGCTACTACTACTACTGCTGCTACTACTACTACTGCTGCTACTACTACTACTGCTGCTACTACTACTACTGCTGCTACTATTACTACTGCTGCTACTACTACTACTGCTCCTACTGCTCCTACTGCTGCTACTGCTACTACTGCTCCTACTGCTACTCCTGCTCCTACTGCTACTCCTGCTCCTACTGCTACTCCTGCTCCTACTGCTGCTCCTGCTACTACTGCTGCTGCTACTACTACTGCTGATGCTACTACTACTGCTGCTGCTACTACTACTGCTGCTGCTACTACTACTACTGCTGCTACTGCTACTGCTGCTACTGCTACTGCTGCTGCTGCTACTGCTACTACTGCTCCTACTGCTACTACTGCTCCTACTGCTACTACTGCTCCTACTGCTACTACTGCTCCTACTGCTACTACTGCTCCTACTGCTACTACTGCTCCTACTGCTACTACTGCTGCTACTGCTACTACTGCTACTACTGCTACTACTGCTACTACTGCTACTACTGCTACTACTGCTACTACTGCTACTGCTGCTGCTGCTGCTACTGCTGCTGCTGCTGCTACTGCTGCTGCTACTGCTACTGCTACTGCTACTGCTGCTGCTACTGCTGCTGCTGCTGCTACTGCTACTGCTACTGCTACTGCTACTGCTACTGCTACTGCTACTGCTACTGCTACTGCTACTCCTACTGCTACTCCTACTACTACTGCTACTCCTACTACTACTACTACTACTACTACTACTACTACTACTACGATGAAGTTGCCATTCAAATGGTTGGAGAACATTTGGAATTCCTCTGTTTTAGAGTAATAGGGCAGATCAACGCCTGCCGGGACAGCCAGTGTTAGATCTAACGCATTTGATCTTCATTGATGTCAATAATTCGGTGTTATTATTATGCCTGAATACTATTTTTTTTAATTTTCGGTATTTCAGGGACTTAAGGAATTGTTTTTTTTTTGTAATTTTACAATTCCATTTTAATTATAATTTTATGCCCAATTGTGAATTTTTCGTTATCTAACATTAAGCCATACATTACAATTCAAACTATTAATATTCAACTTGGCATTTATCAATAGTCTGTATCACTATTAAAACGCCCCTTAAAGCATTCTCTCATGACATTTTCCTGGTATATAAATTCCATATCAGACAGTCGATGGGGCTATGACTGTCATTTTTTGGAGCAAGGATCTTTTTGAGGACCTCTATGCTCACTGAATGCTGGAAGGTTCCGGTTCATATCCGGTTGTGGCAGATAAATTATTGAATCTGCTAAAGGCCACTGATTAATTAACGGCCTACAGAACCTTCTGGGGGTTTCTCAACTTTTATATTGAGAACTACCCGAAGGTTGTGTGCAATCTCAGACTAACACATTCCTTGTTCTAGAAACAGTACCTTATATAGAATTTACAGATCCAAAACTCCATAGCTTGTAGTGGTAAAGGGTTTTTTCTATACTGATGTTAAACGTGGGCACTAACCTTGATGGAAGAACAATATATTTAGGTAATCGAAATATACTCCTTGCTTAGAGT
>OZ057412.1:28892856-28897856 GCA_964056705.1 Troilus luridus
TCTCAACTTTTATATTGAGAACTACCCGAAGGTTGTGTGCAATCTCAGACTAACACATTCCTTGTTCTAGAAACAGTACCTTATATAGAATTTACTGATCCAAAACTCCATAGCTTGTAGTGGTAAAGGGTTTTTTCTATACTGATGTTAAACGTGGGCACTAACCTTGATGGAAGAACAATATATTTAGGTAATCGAAATATACTCCTTGCTTAGAGTATTTGGTTCAATACTCTACTACTACTACTACTACTACTACTACTACTACTACTACTACTACTACTACTACTACTACTACTACTACTACTACTACTACTACTACTACTACTACTACTACTACTACTACTACTACTACTACTACTACTACTACTACTACTACTACTGCTGCTACTACTACTACTGCTGCTACTACTACTACTGCTGCTACTACTACTACTGCTGCTACTACTACTACTGCTGCTACTACTACTGCTGCTGCTACTACTACTGCTGCTGCTACTACTACTGCTGCTGCTACTACTGCTGCTGCTGCTACTACTGCTACTGCTGCTACTGCTGCTACTGCTCCTACTGCTGCTACTGCTACTACTGCTGCTACTACTACTACTGCTGCTACTACTACTACTGCTGCTGCTACTACTACTACTGCTGCTACTACTACTACTGCTGCTACTACTACTACTGCTGCTACTACTACTACTGCTGCTACTACTACTACTGCTGCTACTACTACTACTGCTGCTACTACTACTGCTGCTACTACTGCTACTGCTGCTACTGCTACTGCTACTGCTGCTACTGCTACTGCTACTGCTGCTACTGCTACTGCTACTGCTGCTACTGCTGCTACTACTGCTACTGCTGCTACTACTACTACTGCTGCTACTACTGCTGCTACTACTACTACTGCTGCTACTACTACTACTGCTGCTACTACTACTGCTGCTGCTGCTACTACTGCTGCTGCTGCTACTACTGCTACTGCTGCTACTACTGCTACTGCTGCTACTGCTGCTACTGCTGCTACTGCTGCTACTGCTACTACTGCTACTACTGCTACTACTACTACTACTGCTACTGCTACTGCTACTGCTACTGCTACTGCTACTACTACTACTACTACTACTACTACTACTACTACTACTACTACGATGAAGTTGCCATTCAAATGGTTGGAGAACATTTGGAATTCCTCTGTTTTAGAGTAATAGGGCAGATCAACGCCTGCCGGGACAGCCAGTGTTAGATCTAACGCATTTGATCTTCATTGATGTCAATAATTCGGTGTTATTATTATGCCTGAATACTATTTTTTTAATTTTCTGTATTTCAGGGACTTAAGGAATTGTTTTTTTTTTTGTAATTTTACAATTCCATTTTAATTATAATTTTATGCCCAATTGTGAATTTTTCGTTATCTAACATTAAGCCATACATTACAATTCAAACTATTAATATTCAACTTGGCATTTATCAATAGTCTGTATCACTATTAAAACGCCCCTTAAAGCATTCTCTCATGACATTTTCCTGGTATATAAATTCCATATCAGACAGTCGATGGGGCTATGACTGTCATTTTTTGGAGCAAGGATCTTTTTGAGGACCTCTATGCTCACTGAATGCTGGAAGGTTCCGGTTCATATCCGGTTGTGGCAGATAAATTATTGAATCTGCTAAAGGCCACGGATTAATTAACGGCCTACAGAACCTTCTGGGGGTTTCTCAACTTTTATATTGAGAACTACCCGAAGGTTGTGTGCAATCTCAGACTAACACATTCCTTGTTCTAGAAACAGTACCTTATATAGAATTTACTGTTCCAAAACTCCATAGCTTGTAGTGGTAAAGGGTTTTTTCTATACTGATGTTAAACGTGGGCACTAACCTTGATGGAAGAACAATATATTTAGGTAATCGAAATATACTTCTTGCTTAGAGTATTTGGTTCAATACTCTGCTACTGCTACTGCTGCTACTGCTACTGCTACTGCTGCTACTGCTACTGCTACTGCTGCTACTGCTGCTACTACTGCTACTGCTACTGCTACTGCTACTGCTACTCCTACTGCTACTCCTACTGCTACTGCTACTCCTACTACTACTACTACTACTACTACTACTACTACTACTACTACTACGATGAAGTTGCCATTCAAATGGTTGGAGAACATTTGGAATTCCTCTGTTTTAGAGTAATAGGGCAGATCAACGCCTGCCGGGACAGCCAGTGTTAGATCTAACGCATTTGATCTTCATTGATGTCAATAATTCGGTGTTATTATTATGCCTGAATACTATTTTTTTAATTTTCTGTATTTCAGGGACTTAAGGAATTGTTTTTTTTTTTGTAATTTTACAATTCCATTTTAATTATAATTTTATGCCCAATTGTGAATTTTTCGTTATCTAACATTAAGCCATACATTACAATTCAAACTATTAATATTCAACTTGGCATTTATCAATAGTCTGTATCACTATTAAAACGCCCCTTAAAGCATTCTCTCATGACATTTTCCTGGTATATAAATTCCATATCAGACAGTCGATGGGGCTATGACTGTCATTTTTTGGAGCAAGGATCTTTTTGAGGACCTCTATGCTCACTGAATGCTGGAAGGTTCCGGTTCATATCCGGTTGTGGCAGATAAATTATTGAATCTGCTAAAGGCCACTGATTAATTAACGGCCTACAGAACCTTCTGGGGGTTTCTCAACTTTTATATTGAGAACTACCCGAAGGTTGTGTGCAATCTCAGACTAACACATTCCTTGTTCTAGAAACAGTACCTTATATAGAATTTACTGATCCAAAACTCCATAGCTTGTATTGGTAAAGGGTTTTTTCTATACTGATGTTAAACGTGGGCACTAACCTTGATGGAAGAACAATATATTTAGGTAATCGAAATATACTCCTTGCTTAGAGTATTTAGTTCAATACTCTACTACTACTACTACTACTACTACTACTACTACTACTACTACTACTACTACTACTACTACTACTACTACTACTACTACTACTACTACTACTACTACTACTACTACTACTACTACTACTACTACTACTACTACTACTACTACTACTACTACTACTACTACTACTACTACTGCTGCTACTACTACTACTGCTGCTACTACTACTACTGCTACTACTAATACTGCTGCTACTACTACTACTGCTGCTACTACTACTACTGCTGCTACTACTACTACTGCTGCTACTACTACTACTGCTGCTACTACTACTACTGCTGCTACTACTACTACTGCTGCTACTACTACTACTGCTGCTACTACTACTACTGCTGCTGCTGCTGCTGCTGCTACTGCTTCTGCTGCTGCTGCTGCTGCTACTGCTGCTGCTACTGCTACTACTGCTGCTGCTGCTACTGCTGCTGCTACTGCTGCTGCTGCTACTACTACTGCTACTGCTACTGCTCCTACTGCTCCTACTGCTGCTACTGCTACTACTGCTCCTACTGCTACTCCTGCTCCTACTGCTACTCCTGCTCCTACTGCTACTCCTGCTCCTACTGCTGCTCCTGCTACTACTGCTGCTGCTACTACTGCTGCTACTGCTACTACTGCTGCTACTACTACTACTGCTGCTACTACTACTACTGCTGCTGCTACTACTACTACTGCTGCTACTACTACTACTGCTGCTACTACTACTACTGCTGCTACTACTACTACTGCTGCTACTACTACTACTGCTTCTACTACTACTACTGCTGCTACTACTACTACTGCTGCTACTACTACTGCTGCTACTACTGCTACTGCTGCTACTGCTACTGCTACTGCTGCTACTGCTACTGCTACTGCTGCTACTGCTACTGCTACTGCTGCTACTGCTGCTACTACTGCTACTGCTGCTACTACTGCTACTGCTGCTACTACTGCTGCTACTACTACTACTGCTGCTACTACTACTACTGCTGCTACTACTACTGCTGCTGCTGCTACTGCTGCTGCTACTGCTGCTGCTGCTGCTACTGCTGCTGCTACTGCTACTGCTGCTGCTACTGCTACTGCTACTGCTACTGCTACTGCTACTGCTACTGCTACTGCTACTGCTACTGCTACTGCTACTGCTACTGCTACTGCTACTGCTACTGCTACTGCTACTGCTACTGCTACTCCTACTGCTACTCCTACTACTACTGCTACTCCTACTACTACTACTACTACTACTACTACTACTACTACTACGATGAAGTTGCCATTCAAATGGTTGGAGAACATTTGGAATTCCTCTGTTTTAGAGTAATAGGGCAGATCAACGCCTGCCGGGACAGCCAGTGTTAGATCTAACGCATTTGATCTTCATTGATGTCAATAATTCGGTGTTATTATTATGCCTGAATACTATTTTTTTTAATTTTCTGTATTTCAGGGACTTAAGGAATTGTTTTTTTTTTGTAATTTTACAATTCCATTTTAATTATAATTTTATGCCCAATTGTGAATTTTTCGTTATCTAACATTAAGCCATACATTACAATTCAAACTATTAATATTCAACTTGGCATTTATCAATAGTCTGTATCACTATTAAAACGCCCCTTAAAGCATTCTCTCATGACATTTTCCTGGTATATAAATTCCATATCAGACAGTCGATGGGGCTATGACTGTCATTTTTTGGAGCAAGGATCTTTTTGAGGACCTCTATGCTCACTGAATGCTGGAAGGTTCCGGTTCATATCCGGTTGTGGCAGATAAATTATTGAATCTGCTAAAGGCCACTGATTAATTAACGGCCTACAGAACCTTCTGGGGGTTTCTCAACTTTTATATTGAGAACTACCCGAAGGTTGTGTGCAATCTCAGACTAACACATTCCTTGTTCTAGAAACAGTACCTTATATAGAATTTACTGATCCAAAACTCCATAGCTTGTAGTGGTAAAGGGTTTTTTCTATACTGATGTTAAACGTGGGCACTAACCTTGATGGAAGAACAATATATTTAGGTAATCGAAATAT
>OZ057412.1:28977856-28980356 GCA_964056705.1 Troilus luridus
TTCCTGGTATATAAATTCCATATCAGACAGTCGATGGGGCAATGACTGTCATTTTTTGGAGCAAGGATCTTTTTGAGGACCTCTATGCTCACTGAATGCTGGAAGGTTCCGGTTCATATCCGGTTGTGGCAGATAAATTATTGAATCTGCTAAAGGCCACGGATTAATTAACGGCCTACAGAACCTTCTGGGGGTTTCTCAACTTTTATATTGAGAACTACCCGAAGGTTGTGTGCAATCTCAGACTAACACATTCCTTGTTCTAGAAACAGTACCTTATATAGAATTTACTGATCCAAAACTCCTTGATAACCTTGATGGAAGAACAATATATTTAGGTAATCGAAATATACTCCTTGCTTAGAGTATTTGGTTCAATACTCTACTACTACTACTACTACTACTACTACTACTACTACTACTACTACTACTACTACTACTACTACTACTACTACTACTACTACTACTACTACTACTACTACTACTACTACTACTACTACTACTACTACTACTACTGCTACTACTACTGCTTCTGCTACTACTACTGCTTCTGCTACTACTACTGCTTCTGCTACTACTACTGCTTCTGCTACTACTACTACTACTACTACTACTACTACTACTACTACTACTACTACTACTACTACTACTACTACTACTACTACTACTACTACTACTACTACTACTACTACTACTACTACTACTACGATGAAGTTGCCATTCAAATGGTTGGAGAACATTTGGAATTCCTCTGTTTTAGAGTAATAGGGCAGATCAACGCCTGCCGGGACAGCCAGTGTTAGATCTAACGCATTTGATCTTCATTGATGTCAATAATTCGGTGTTATTATTATGCCTGAATACTATTTTTTTAATTTTCTGTATTTCAGGGACTTAAGGAATTGTTTTTTTTTTTGTAATTTTACAATTCCATTTTAATTATAATTTTATGCCCAATTGTGAATTTTTCGTTATCTAACATTAAGCCATAGTAGTAGTAGTAGTAGTAGTAGTAGTAGTAGTAGTAGTAGTAGTAGTAGTAGTAGTAGTAGTAGTAGTAGTAGTAGTAGTAGTAGTAGTAGTAGTAGTAGTAGTAGTAGTAGTAGTAGTAGTAGTAGTAGTAGTAGTAGTAGTAGTAGTAGTAGTAGTAGTAGTAGTAGTAGTAGAGTATTGAACCAAATACTCTAAGCAAGGAGTATATTTCGATTACCTAAATATATTGTTCTTCCATCAAGGTTAGTGCCCACGTTTAACATCAGTATAGAAAAAACCGTTTACCACTACAAGCTATGGAGTTTTGGATCAGTAAATTCTATATAAGGTACTGTTTCTAGAACAAGGAATGTGTTAGTCTGAGATTGCACACAACCTTCGGGTAGTTCTCAATATAAAAGTTGAGAAACCCCCAGAAGGTTCTGTAGGCCGTTAATTAATCCGTGGCCTTTAGCAGATTCAATAATTTATCTGCCACAACCGGATATGAACCGGAACCTTCCAGCATTCAGTGAGAACCGGAACCTTCCAGCATTCAGTGAGCATAGAGGTCCTCAAAAAGATCCTTGCTCCAAAAAATGACAGTCATAGCCCCATCGACTGTCTGATATGGAATTTATATACCAGGAAAATGTCATGAGAGAATGCTTTAAGGGGCGTTTTAATAGTGATACAGACTATTGATAAATGCCAAGTTGAATATTAATAGTTTGAATTGTAATGTATGGCTTAATGTTAGATAACGAAAAATTCACAATTGGGCATAAAATTATAATTAAAATGGAATTGTAAAATTACAAAAAAAAAAACAATTCCTTAAGTCCCTGAAATACAGAAAATTAAAAAAATAGTATTCAGGCATAATAATAACACCGAATTATTGACATCAATGAAGATCAAATGCGTTAGATCTAACACTGGCTGTCCCGGCAGGCGTTGATCTGCCCTATTACTCTAAAACAGAGGAATTCCAAATGTTCTCCAACCATTTGAATGGCAACTTCATCGTAGTAGTAGTAGTAGTAGTAGTAGTAGTAGTAGTAGTAGTAGTAGTAGTAGTAGTAGTAGTAGTAGTAGTAGTAGTAGTAGTAGTAGTAGTAGTAGTAGTAGTAGTAGTAGTAGTAGCAGAAGCAGTAGTAGTAGCAGAAGCAGTAGTAGTAGCAGAAGCAGTAGTAGTAGCAGAAGCAGTAGTAGTAGCAGTAGTAGTAGTAGTAGTAGTAGTAGTAGTAGTAGTAGTAGTAGTAGTAGTAGTAGTAGTAGTAGTAGTAGTAGTAGTAGTAGTAGTAGTAGTAGTAGTAGTAGTAGTAGTAGTAGTAGTAGTAGTAGTAGAGTATTGAACCAAATACTCTAAGCAAGGAGTATATTTCGATTACCTAAATATATTGTTCTTCCATCAAGGTTATCAAGGAGTTTTGGATCAGTAAATTCTATATAAGGTACTGTTTCTAGAACAAGGAATGTGTTAGTCTGAGATTGCACACAACCTTCGGGTAGTTCTCAATATAAA
>OZ057412.1:28992856-28995356 GCA_964056705.1 Troilus luridus
TCAGGGACTTAAGGAATTGTTTTTTTTTTGTAATTTTACAATTCCATTTTAATTATAATTTTATGCCCAATTGTGAATTTTTCGTTATCTAACATTAAGCCATACATTACAATTCAAACTATTAATATTCAACTTGGCATTTATCAATAGTCTGTATCACTATTAAAACGCCCCTTAAAGCATTCTCTCATGACATTTTCCTGGTATATAAATTCCATATCAGACAGTCGATGGGGCTATGACTGTCATTTTTTGGAGCAAGGATCTTTTTGAGGACCTCTATGCTCACTGAATGCTGGAAGGTTCCGGTTCATATCCGGTTGTGGCAGATAAATTATTGAATCTGCTAAAGGCCACGGATTAATTAACGGCCTACAGAACCTTCTGGGGGTTTCTCAACTTTTATATTGAGAACTACCCGAAGGTTGTGTGCAATCTCAGACTAACACATTCCTTGTTCTAGAAACAGTACCTTATATAGAATTTACTGATCCAAAACTCCATAGCTTGTAGTGGTAAAGGGTTTTTTCTATACTGATGTTAAACGTGGGCACTAACCTTGATGGAAGAACAATATATTTAGGTAATCGAAATATACTCCTTGCTTAGAGTATTTGGTTCAATACTCTACTACTACTACTACTACTACTACTACTACTACTACTACTACTACTACTACTACTACTACTACTACTACTACTACTACTACTACTACTACTACTACTACTACTACTACTACTACTACTACTACTACTACTACTACTACTACTACTACTACTACTACTACTACTACTACTACTACTACTACTACTGCTACTGCTACTGCTACTGCTACTGCTTGGAAGAACAATATATTTAGGTAATCGAAATATACTCCTTGCTTAGAGTATTTGGTTCAATACTCTACTACTACTACTACTACTACTACTACTACTACTACTACTACTACTACTACTACTACTACTACTACTACTACTACTACTACTACTACTACTACTACTACTACTACTACTACTACTACTACTACTACTACTACTACTACTACTACTACTACTACTACTACTACTACTACTACTACTACTACTACTACTACTACTACTACTACTGCTACTGCTACTGCTACTGCTACTGCTACTGCTACTGCTACTGCTGCTGCTACTGCTGCTGCTACTGCTGCTGCTACTGCTGCTGCTACTGCTGCTGCTACTGCTGCTGCTACTGCTGCTGCTGCTGCTGCTGCTGCTGCTGCTGCTGCTGCTGCTGCTGCTGCTGCTACTGCTGCTGCTACTGCTGCTGCTGCTACTGCTGCTGCTGCTACTGCTACTGCTACTGCTACTGCTACTGCTACTGCTACTGCTACTGCTACTGCTACTGCTACTGCTACTGCTACTGCTACTGCTACTGCTACTGCTACTGCTACTGCTACTGCTACTTCTACTGCTACTTCTACTGCTACTGCTACTGCTACTGCTGCTGCTACTGCTGCTGCTACTGCTGCTGCTGCTGCTGCTGCTACTGCTGCTGCTACTGCTGCTGCTACTGCTACTGCTACTGCTACTACTGCTACTGCTACTGCTACTGCTACTGCTACTGCTACTACTACTGCTACTGCTGCTACTACTACTGCTACTGCTGCTACTACTACTGCTACTGCTGCTACTACTACTACTGCTGCTACTACTACTACTGCTGCTACTACTACTACTGCTGCTACTACTACTACTGCTGCTACTACTGCTACTGCTACTACTACTGCTACTGCTACTACTACTGCTACTGCTGCTCCTACTGCTACTGCAGCTGCTGCTGCTACTGCTGCTGCTACTGCTGCTGCTACTGCTGCTGCTACTGCTGCTGCTACTGCTACTGCTACTACTGCTACTGCTACTACTGCTACTGCTACTGCTGCTACTGCTACTGCTACTGCTACTGCTACTGCTACTGCTACTGCTACTGCTACTGCTACTGCTACTGCTACTGCTACTGCTACTGCTACTGCTACTGCTACTGCTACTGCTACTGCTACTGCTACTGCTACTGCTACTGCTACTGCTACTGCTACTGCTACTGCTACTGCTACTGCTGCTACTACTGCTACTACTACTGCTACTGCTGCTACTACTACTACTGCTGCTACTACTACTGCTGCTACTACTACTGCTGCTACTACTACTGCTGCTACTACTACTGCTACTGCTACTACTGCTACTGCTACTACTGCTACTGCTACTACTGCTACTACTACTACTACTACTACTACTACTACTACGATGAAGTTGCCATTCAAATGGTTGGAGAACATTTGGAATTCCTCTGTTTTAGAGTAATAGGGCAGATCAACGCCTGCCGGGACAGCCAGTGTTAGATCTAACGCATTTGATCTTCATTGATGTCAATAATTCGGTGTTATTATTATGCCTGAATACTATTTTTTTTAATTTTCTGTATTTCAGGGACTTAAGGAATTGTTTTTTTTTTGTAATTTTACAATTCCATTTTA
>OZ057412.1:28997856-29017856 GCA_964056705.1 Troilus luridus
TACTGCTACTGCTACTGCTACTGCTACTGCTACTGCTACTGCTACTGCTACTGCTACTGCTACTACTACTGCTACTGCTACTGCTACTGCTACTGCTACTGCTGCTGCTACTGCTACTACTGCTGCTACTACTACTACTGCTGCTACTACTACTACTACTACTACTACTACTACTACTACTACTACTACTACTACTACTACTACTACTACTACTACTACTACTACTACTACTACTACTACGATGAAGTTGCCATTCAAATGGTTGGAGAACATTTGGAATTCCTCTGTTTTAGAGTAATAGGGCAGATCAACGCCTGCCGGGACAGCCAGTGTTAGATCTAACGCATTTGATCTTCATTGATGTCAATAATTCGGTGTTATTATTATGCCTGAATACTATTTTTTTAATTTTCTGTATTTCAGGGACTTAAGGAATTGTTTTTTTTTTGTAATTTTACAATTCCATTTTAATTATAATTTTATGCCCAATTGTGAATTTTTCGTTATCTAACATTAAGCCATACATTACAATTCAAACTATTAATATTCAACTTGGCATTTATCAATAGTCTGTATCACTATTAAAACGCCCCTTAAAGCATTCTCTCATGACATTTTCCTGGTATATAAATTCCATATCAGACAGTCGATGGGGCTATGACTGTCATTTTTTGGAGCAAGGATCTTTTTGAGGACCTCTATGCTCACTGAATGCTGGAAGGTTCCGGTTCATATCCGGTTGTGGCAGATAAATTATTGAATCTGCTAAAGGCCACGGATTAATTAACGGCCTACAGAACCTTCTGGGGGTTTCTCAACTTTTATATTGAGAACTACCCGAAGGTTGTGTGCAATCTCAGACTAACACATTCCTTGTTCTAGAAACAGTACCTTATATAGAATTTACTGATCCAAAACTCCATAGCTTGTAGTGGTAAACGGTTTTTTCTATACTGATGTTAAACGTGGGCACTAACCTTGATGGAAGAACAATATATTTAGGTAATCGAAATATACTCCTTGCTTAGAGTATTTGGTTCAATACTCTACTACTACTACTACTACTACTACTACTACTACTACTACTACTACTACTACTACTACTACTACTACTACTACTACTACTACTACTACTACTACTACTACTACTACTACTACTACTACTACTACTACTACTACTACTACTACTACTACTACTACTACTACTACTACTACTACTACTACTACTACTACTACTACTACTACTACGATGAAGTTGCCATTCAAATGGTTGGAGAACATTTGGAATTCCTCTGTTTTAGAGTAATAGGGCAGATCAACGCCTGCCGGGACAGCCAGTGTTAGATCTAACGCATTTGATCTTCATTGATGTCAATAATTCGGTGTTATTATTATGCCTGAATACTATTTTTTTAATTTTCTGTATTTCAGGGACTTAAGGAATTGTTTTTTTTTTGTAATTTTACAATTCCATTTTAATTATAATTTTATGCCCAATTGTGAATTTTTCGTTATCTAACATTAAGCCATACATTACAATTCAAACTATTAATATTCAACTTGGCATTTATCAATAGTCTGTATCACTATTAAAACGCCCCTTAAAGCATTCTCTCATGACATTTTCCTGGTATATAAATTCCATATCAGACAGTCGATGGGGCTATGACTGTCATTTTTTGGAGCAAGGATCTTTTTGAGGACCTCTATGCTCACTGAATGCTGGAAGGTTCCGGTTCATATCCGGTTGTGGCAGATAAATTATTGAATCTGCTAAAGGCCACGGATTAATTAACGGCCTACAGAACCTTCTGGGGGTTTCTCAACTTTTATATTGAGAACTACCCGAAGGTTGTGTGCAATCTCAGACTAACACATTCCTTGTTCTAGAAACAGTACCTTATATAGAATTTACTGATCCAAAACTCCATAGCTTGTAGTGGTAAAGGGTTTTTTCTATACTGATGTTAAACGTGGGCACTAACCTTGATGGAAGAACAATATATTTAGGTAATCGAAATATACTCCTTGCTTAGAGTATTTGGTTCAATACTCTACTACTACTACTACTACTACTACTACTACTACTACTACTACTACTACTACTACTACTACTACTACTACTACTACTACTACTACTACTACTACTACTACTACTACTACTACTACTACTACTACTACTACTACTACTACTACTACTACTACTACTACTACTACTACTACTACTACTACTACTACTACTACTACTACTGCTACTACTACTACTACTGCTACTACTACTACTACTACTACTGCTACTACTACTACTGCTACTACTACTACTACTGCTACTACTACTACTGCTGCTACTACTACTACTGCTGCTACTACTACTACTGCTGCTACTACTACTACTGCTGCTACTACTACTACTGCTGCTACTACTACTACTGCTGCTACTACTAAAGTCGATACAAAGTCGAATGTGTACTGATTTCGGTTTAGGAGTTTGTTTTTTAAAGGAGAACAAAAGAAATTGGTTCTCTGTTGTTTGATAAAACAAAACAGTTTCACCGTTTACACACGCACCAAGGAATAGCAAGACATGTTTTTTTTTATTTATTTATTTTCGAATAATTCTAATCAATTAAAATTTATGGTTGATCATTATTATAATTATTTAATTTTTTAAGTACTTAATTATTTAACAGTTATCTATTTTCTGTTATTTGAGTATGAAAAAGGAAAAAGGGCCTAAACCAGCGAGCTGTTAGTTCCAGTATAAGTATTTTTTCATATTCTGATACCTAAAGGTTTCCATTTAAATTACATACTTTTAAAATATAGGCAAACATGCAAATGTTTTTATCACTTAGAACTTAGCAAACAGTGCTGTTTAAAACCCTTTAAATTGTATTACAAAATAATAATCATTAAAATCATTTTAAATTATTTTTTCATCCAAATGGACTAATACCAGTTTCGAAAATAACAGCTAAAATTATAGATTTAGATTTTTATTTTTTTAAATTTGTGTATAATTTATCAAAGCTTTTTAAGCTATTTTTTTAAATTTTACCCTACTATTTGAAAAAGAACCTGAATACACAGAATACCAAATTATATAAATTCAACAATAAATGGCAGAAAAAAAAATCTGTATCACTTTTGTGATAACTGTTTATTATATTTCTTAATATTTTTATTTTATTTTATTATTAAAATTAACACCAAATATGGGTTTTCTACTTCTGAGGTTTATTAAAGTGGTAATACAGACAATTTCAGAGTACAAGATATGATAAAGAAGAATCAAGACTTCAAACTTCTAAAGATTAAAATTGACAAATAAACATCTAATTCCATTAGAGAAGAAAATTTATATAACATAAAATTTAAAATTAAATAAATTTAATAAATAGTGGTGATATGAATGATTTATCAAAGTAATTATTTATATTTTGCTCCACATTTGCAGTTAAAGACCAGCCTAAACCATTCGTAGTGATACCTCCAACAGAACAGAACAAGACCATATCGAATTTATCTCCTCAGGTAAGAAAAAAATTAGAAGTTATTTGATACCTTAGCACTTAATGAAATTGTTTACCATTAAAAATTTAAGCATGCTTTATTTCATTGGTAAAACATTTTCAATTATAAAACATTTACAAACACTAGGTGTTTCTTTTAATGCTTACATTGTTCTAGCAGCCTACAGATGGAGTATTAGCTGGTATATTTGGCATGTTCATGACGGACACTAAACTAATAATCATCTTGCTGCTAATTCTTATAGCATCTTGCATCTTTATGTACTTCAGCTGCAGGAGAAAAATGCAGCGGAGTTTAGAAGAGAAATCCAAAGGAATTACACTAGTGAGTTGTTTCTATTTTTTGACAGTTATTTTTATTTTTGGTATGAAATACTAATGATTGATTTGAAAATCTTCGATGTATTACTTGTATACTCTAATAAGATTACCATTTAACAATTATGCTATTAAATATCTGTTACCAAGATTTAATCGCTTTGTATTAAAAAAAAAAAATAGTTATACATTTTTTATTGAATAATAATTATCATATATTAATTTTTAGGTATGAAATTTCCTTGTTTTTTTATATAGTTTATATGTCATTTACTAAACCAAAGGCTACTTTGAAATATTAAACATTTACTAATTTCAATTTTTTACTCTACACCTGGAACAACCTCTCTGACGATTTTCATAACACTGTTTTTAAAACAAATATAAACCTAATCCTTAGAACAATGACAATTCTTTGCCAAAATAATTGAATTCCTTTGCTGGTATTCCTCCTTAACTTAAATTCAAGTTTGAAAATAGTATTATTATAAATTAATAATTTTGTAAAATTGTGCTAGTTACTTACTTTAAAGTATGAAATTATTTTTTTATACTGGAAAATATTATATAAAGATGTAAAAATAATATTATAAACTAACAAGAACATTAGTTAATGTAAGAATAAGAACAAAAAGTTTAGCAGAAAGGTAAAAAGCATATTACATAAGATTGATTGGTTTCTTATTTGGAGGGTTGAAATAAAATTAAATGATGTTTGATTTGAATTATAAATTCAAGCAAACAAATAACAAGGAGGGATATCTCCCTCAGTATATACATTTGAATAAATAAATAAAAAGGGGGATTAAAGATGATTCTACTCAAAATAGCTGTTCCAAATAAATCTCACTCTTTTAATTTAAAAAAGATTTGTGAGGATAATGAAGAAAAAAACACTCCCTTAAACAAATGATCTCTACTTAGCAGAAGAATATGTACAGATGAGGTAGGATGCAAACCAAACCTTATTCATATATAGGTAGGTATAAGATGAGTTGAAGTAAGTTGGATTATTCCTGGGGTGAGCACATATACCTATCAGTATACATCAATCTATATATTAACAGTCAGAGTGCATAGACAGTAATATATATATATATATATATATATATATATATATATATATATATATATATATATATATATATATATATATATTAGTCCATTATTAATAAAACAATCAGCAAATAAACCTTTATAATTTAATTTTAATCCTATATAACTTTGATATCATACTCTCTAGAGTTAATGTTATGAATACACTTACCTAAAAACACAAATACCTTACCTCAAATTTTCAGTTAAATTTTCATCTCTTATATTATTTAAAAGTTTTCTTTCTCCACTTATTAATATTTTTTATTTTCTACTAACACTCAGAATGTTCAACAGTTAAAATGGTGTTATAAATTAAATAAATAATAATTATAATAATAGTTATAATACAAAATAATAATTGACTAGCCCAAACAAATCAAATTTCACATTTTCATTTGTTATTTTTGGAGACAATTACTAACGATCAAAATTTAATAAATCATTCCTTTGACTGTTATTAGAGAGGGGGGTCGGGAGTATTTCAGAAGTGCCTGATTCTTTGTTTTATTCATTAAGAATAAAGCGATGAGTTCTGCTAAAGTATTGTTCATGCTTTATCTTGAACATTGAACCAAAAGGCCTCATAGTATTACAATAGGTTATTTTAGGTGTGTAGTTGATATACTTATGCACAAATTGTTAATTATTGCAGCTCATTTGTTGTCACAGTTATGTTTATCTCATCAACAATTGAAATATTTTTGTCATCTGAAACGTGATAATTAACAAACATATATGATTGAAAGTCCTCCTTCCTGTTATGGGCTGCTTCATCTGCTTCCTCATTGCTTATGTAGTCACTTTTAATTATAAAAGTAGAAACTTAGTAGTTGTCTCAAGTTTTTCTATAAATTTTAGTTCTGACCAAATCTGTATCCTAGTTTCTTCAAGAAAAATAAAATTCTGAATTATTTTCTCCTCTGTTTGTTCCTTCTACCATGGGAGTTAGGGACTGTTTTTTGTTCTGAATTATTTTGTAAGAATGCGTATTAACTATATTTGACATTGAGGACGAATTTCTCATGATATTATATTGTGTTATCCTCTTGATTTTTCTTTTACAAAGTTTTCTCAAGGGTACAGAAACAATTTTTTTATCGAATAAATCGAGTTATTGAGAGCTGACTGTATTTTATCATTATATATATTGCAATTAAACATTTCTAAATAATCTTAGAGGTTATTAAATATTAATCATCCGAGTTTGTTTAACACATAATATACAGATAATTTCCTTACATTTGATGGTTGTATTTTGTAATAAATTTTCAAAAAGGGAAACATGTGAAAATAAAATAACAATATATCGGATATATTTTGTATGTGCTTTTTATTCTTGAACAGATATGAAGATTCTAATAGATTTATAAGTAACAATGCTATCTTCTAGTTATGTCAAACTTGATTAATAATATAGTTGTAAATTGTTATTTCTCATTTAGGTTACACCAGTGACTCTCACCAAAGGAATAATAAATTCTGATCGATTTGCCAACAATCCTGGATACCTTGGGGGTGATCCAAGTTCTTTGGCTCTGCCACTTATTTCTAGAGACAAAGTTAGATTCAACAACATAATAGGGGAAGGATGTTTTGGCAAAGTATTCAAAGGTATTTTTTTAAATATTTTTATTTTTGTTTTTTTCCTATATTATTACTACTATTATGTATTTTTTCCTTATATTACTATCTGTATATATAATAAAATTCCTCATGCTCATTTTAATTGATGATTGGTTTTACTGTTATTTTCTTCATTTTAGGTGAACTAGTTAAAGATGATGAGACAATTGAAACTGTGGCTATAAAAGTTTTGAAAAACTCAGCCTCAAAAGAAGCAGAGGAAGATTTCATGCGAGAAGTGGAAATTATGAGTTCATTTCAGCATATGAACATCTTATCTTTACTTGGTGTGGCATTAAAAGGTATGTTTATGTTAATGAGGTGTTTTTTGTTATTATTTATTTTTTCTGACAGAAGAGAAATTTAATATTTTATTAACATTTATTTTAATAGTTTATTTAGGAAAATAATAAATCTAACATAAATTTAACACAGGGGTGTTCAGTGTTTAGAAATATGAAATAATATGCTAAAATTTATTTTGGAAACTTCGTCCAAAGACAGACCAATGAAGGTTTTTTTATTTTGTATAATTTTGAAATTTTGGCATTTAAGCCATTTGTGCTCTAGCTGACCACTAAAGATTGCCCATTTTGTAATACCTTTTTCTTTTAAAGTAGTGATGGCTACTATTAAAAAAACTATAGTACAGAAGGAAAAGCATTTAAATGGCATTTACATATTTATTTAATTTTTATTTATTTTTTACTTGTGCACATAATCTAAAGTATACGTGCTCCCCATCGTACTTAAGTAATAACATAGGCACAAATAAAATAAGTATATCTTATTTTGTGTAATTCATTTACTGCAACACCTGACGATTTTACACTGTTCTTAAGTAATAAATGTGAAAAATCATAATTTTGAATTTCTTAGTTTTATTTACTCATCAGAAAGATATTTACAAAATAAAATCTTACAAGCATAAACCTAGAGTTATGTAAAAACAGATCTAGAAAAAATGTTCTATGATAGTAGTTATAAATAAATTTGTTGATGAAATCAAACTAAAACAATACAAAAATATTATTAAAATATTTATACTATTACTAATTAGATAAAGAATTTTGTAAAAAATCTACATACTTTGTTGTCATGTTTAGAATCAAACAAGAGTCCATGGATGGTTTTCGAGTTCATGCCATTTGGTGATCTTACTGAGGTTCTGAGGAGCAATTCAAAACATTTCCGTAAACCGGATTCAAATGTTCCTATTCTAAGCAAGGTAATTATTTTACTTGATATTCATTCACTATGGTTTATTAGCCATTAGCTATTATTTAAAGTACTTTATACTGTTATAGGAATCATTGCTCTCAATCGCCACACAAATAGCATCCGGTATGAAGTATCTTGCTGGGCAGCACTTTGTACATAGAGATCTTGCCTGCAGGAACTGTCTTGTTGGGGACAACTTGAAAGTGAAAATAGCAGACTTTGGAATGAGCAGAGATGTTTACACTTGTGATTATTATAAGGTTAGTGACTAAAAATTACTTTAATAAACTTATTTGTTCATTGCAAAGATGCCAATGCAGATAACTGGTAATAGAACAATGCTGAAAATATGTTATATTAATTCATATTTAATTATCGACGCAACTCAAATTCTATTCAATTCAATTCAAAGAACTTCTTATATAATTATAATGGCATCCCTAATCTGGGGTTACGTCATATTTATTGTTAGTCTACATCTATATGTATTACATATATTTTTCGTTATCTTTCAAAATAAGAAAGAAGCATAAACTTTATATTGCATTATATTATAAAAAGTTTGGGTATTGTAGCGAATACAGTTGCAAATTGCTTATACAGGTTAAATTGCCATGAAAATAGCAAGAAATGTTCAGGGTGTGTTTCACCTTAACCTTATTATAATTGTCAATCACTTGTAATGCTTTTTTTTTTTTTTTTTTTTTTTTAGAAAAGTAGTAAGTCTTTCTTAAAACAATATTTATTGACTAGAATACATGACAAGGAGATGGAACGGTTGGAATTCCATTATGAAGTTTACTAGCTATAAAACAATGAATAATTTATTTTTAAAATTTGAAATAAAAGTTTAAAAAGATAGGAAAATCAGTCTTTTAAATTTTCATTTTCAAAATGGATAAGAACAAATCTTAATGTCATATACAAATTTCTTAAAATATTTTGGAATCCTCCATGAAATGTTCCTTTCTTACACATTGAATTAATGTATTTACTTGTAGTGTGTAAAAACAATGACTGTATTATTGATTTTGAATAGATATTAGAATGGAGATAATAAAAATAAAATTTTCATCTATTTATAAGGTGTAATAACAATAGAAAATAACTTTAAAATGGAAATAAATTGTAAAATTCAGGAATTTTAAAGTCGGTAATCTGTAGGCATAATTCCTCCTTTTAGCCTTAGCATTAATATTAAGTGATTTAATTATAACTTTAAATATAATTTATCTCTAATGCTTTGTCATATATATATTGTATAGAAAAGTTTAATGCTTTTAATCAAACTTTTTTTTCATCAGATTGGAGGTTCTAGGCTTTTGCCAGTACGTTGGATGTCCCCAGAGAGTGTCACTTATGGAAGGTTCACTTTGGAATCAGATGTATGGTCTTTCGGAGTTGTGCTATGGGAAATATACAGTCTTGGAAAGCAGCCTTACTTTGGACATTCTAATGAAGAGGTGAGACCATTTTAAAATTTTACTGAATACTGTTGTTAGATACATAAACTTGTGTGATATAAGAGCTATGTCAGTGTCCTTCAATATTTAATATTTTAATTTTATCAATACATCACAAGGACTAGATTTTCTTTGTTATTTCCTAAAAGCATCTTCTCTAAATTATGAACATATCTTCATTTTACAGGTGGTAAGATTGATTTTACAAGGAATAATGCTGATTCCACCGGAAGATTGTCCACCTTTCATTTGTGAACTTATGAGGTCTTGCTGGAAAACAGAGCCTAGAGATAGAATAAACTTTATTGAATTGCACGAGAAACTACGGAATGCAAACAATAACAGCAGGACCCCTTCGGAGTTCACGATTGCTTCGGATTGTCTTGAGGTTGATGGCTACTTGAGCCCGAACCCAAGACCACCTCATGATTACCTTCAGCCACTACCAGACTGATATCCACTTCGGTTAATACCAGAACTATTATTACCTGTTGAGAACCTATTGTAGTTCTCCTTACATATCTGTGAGTAATATTGATAATGCATATCGAACTTTCCACGGTAGAACCTATTTCGAAGTTATTTTATACCAAGTGCATATATGAATGTATGCATTTAGTCATTTTACACATCATACTAAGTTCATTGCGATTCATTAGAATATATATATATATATATATATATATATATATATATATATATATATGTTTTTATTTATTTGTTTGAAGCCCAGAAGGTATTGTTAAAGGTCGTAGTGTTTAAGCATTCCAAAGATTGTCTTTAATTTAGAATTAATTTTGTAAACAACTTGAGGGACACTTCCTAAAGAAATGTTGATCTCAGATCTGCTGTAGGAGTTGAAAAACCATGATGGAAGAGTATATTTAAATATTTTTGTGGAAAAAAAAGACTGTAATTTAAATAAAATGATAATTACGTGCTCTATGATTTATGGACTTTCCATAGCATTGGTTATTCTTCAGCTCTGAAGTTCATCAGTCTGAAAAATGGATCTGACTTACAATTTTTTGCTATATATTTGCATTTTATCAATGTTTTTTTAATAACTGATTTAAATCATAGAAATCTCGACTGAAATTATAAGGCATAATATAAGTAAATACTTGTAATTTTTATGTATATTTTTAATCATATATTTAATCTTAGCTAAGTACTAGTTTTCACTCAGTCTAAATAGCATTATAATTATATTTATAACTGCTATTCTTAGCAGATCCAGTGCTAGATTAAAACTTACATGATAAATTTAAGAACATAAAAGGTCTTCAACCTGGATAGTTACAACCTAGTTTAAAAAAATGCTGAATTATAAGCTGCTAATTGTCTGTCAGTGCAAATTATTATGGACAAAATTATAACTAACTAATTACATTGACGATTTTGCTCAAATTGAAATTAAGTTAAATAAAAGAGAGGTACTGGTTGTCTGTAGACCAACAGACTACGCAGCGTGCTGAACCCTGGGTTAACCCCATGATTTTATCCTCGTTCATTCATAACCCTATCTACATCAATTAATTTATTAAGATGAAAAGATTTCTAGTTTTGTAACTGAATTTATATGTTTAAAATTTTAAATATTATTACTTCATGTGAATCATATAATCTAGTCTATTGCTTAGTGTAAATTTTCCATGTACAGTAGTGGGTAATAGAGGTATAATTTAAAATTAAGAAAAAAAAAGGTTTAAACAGATTATCTATGATTATCAAACTTAATTTTCACTTCATATACTAAGTGTAAATGTTATTTATGAGAAAAAATATATTAAATATATGTATAATATTTTTTAGAATGCTTATAGATATGATGTTCTATTTTGTAAATATTTGTTTTTTTTAAGTTAAATTAAGTAGATGAAACTTTTATTTTGAGAAAAATAAGTAAGGTGGTTACTGAAGTAAATAGTTCAAAGAGACAGTCTTTATTGAAACCCTGAATGAACTGACCAAAAGTGTTGGAGAAAGGTGTCTCTTTACAATAAACCTCTGTATATTGAAAATCTTTATATTCAAATTATAAATGGAAGTCCATTGAAAAAAATGTCAGTGTCACATATTTTTCAAAATTCCTGAATTTGACACATCTGACTTTTATAAAATTAATTGAATTTTGGGCTTTGTTGTGTTTTAGGTATTATTTTTTTGTTTGTTATTTTATTTTCTTCAAGATCTTTTATAAAACAAAATATTAAATTTGTGGTATGCAAATCCAACGGGTACCAATTACAAATTAATTATCTCAAATTCTTGATAATGTGCTCTAAGAAAATAGATAAAACGTTTTCATTCATTTTCACAAATCTATAAAGGCATATTTTATTGGTTTTGTTATTATATTAGATATTGCAATTTTGGTTTTTATATATTCTAAGAGAATATTTATTTTTTACTTCAATATATTATGCAAAATAGAGTAATTACTTTTATCGATAAACCACATCCAGGCTTTTTTTGAAAGTTGAGTAACTATGTATTTAGTCCAGAACTGTTAAATATTTAAGCTTTTGGATTTTAATTGTTCTCAGTTATAATCAACTTGATTTGCTTATTTTATCCATCTTTTCACTTTATAGTTTTTTACAGAATATATATTATTTAGTATTTTTTTATCAGTATTACAGTCATATTTGTATTTTTGTGCTCAATCTGTTATGATGAATCTATGATTTTATAAAATTCTCTTGTAATAAATCTATTTTTTGTAACGTGTATAAAGTTTGGCTATGCTATAGTAGCTTACTTTGTGTAAACAATTTTGAACCATTTTGTATAAATGTACTAATCTCTGTGATATTTATTCTTATCATCTTATTCTGGCTCGGTACAAAGTGAATTTCTGCTAAAATTTCTTTTCCCCTTAGTCTATGCTATTTATTTTTTCACTACAAATGAAGATTTAAAAAAAAAATCATATTTACTTTGTGGATTCAGAATTGTACATAGTTATTTTTAGTTATTCTCATAAACTGATAATTTTATAAAACTAAACTGTAAATATGGACCATTTTATATAATGTGCAATCTATTCTAGTTCATATATCATATTTATTGATATGCATGTAAAAATAAAAATATTTATTTATAAAAAAAAATATTGAAAAAAAAGAATTTTTATTTTATTAAAAACAAATTTTTGGTAATTGTTAATATGTACATAAATTAAAGATTAAAGTTGTTTTTATATTTTTTAATTATTTGCTAACCAAATATTTCCCACATTTTTTAATTTGATAGCGTTTTACAAGCAGTTTCCTTTTATATTGTCACATTTTAACTTGTTTCAATGTTAAATCTTTAACCACTTTCTACAAAGTACTCTATTGGGTCATTCAAAGTTAAGTACCCTGAAAAACAATTAAGTTGTTTTTTTTGCACTCACACACACATAGTTCTCAAAAGTAAACCTTTCAGAAGAGTCATCTATATTAAATCGTGTATGTGCTATGGAAAGATCATATAATAGACCAGGGGTGGCCAACCTGCAGGTCACGAGCCACATGCCGCTCTTTGAAGGATTATTTGCGGGTCTCGATAAATGTACCCTGAACCAGAGTTCCCTTTTCATTTTTGTGCTATTATATTTTAAAAAATTATAATCGTTCCGTATGTGTTTCAAAATGCCTTGTTACTGTCAACAAATATGATAGACTAAGTGCAACGTTGTAACAAATTTCATTTCCGTTCAAGTTAAGAATGATATGATTCATCGAAAACTGGATGAACAAACATAAACAGTGGCGTAATCGACCGACTCCAGGGCGATTTTGAATTAGTAAACTCTCATTCCAACTGACAGTTGACATTGTGCTCTGGAGGAAACAATTTGTATCACGCTTGCAACGGTATAATTTGTAATCTGGAATTTTTGGTAAGTTAACTAAATTTGTTTCGTTGTATGTAACACGTGTTGTTATTGTTTTAATAACACAAAACTTGTATTTTCTAAATTTATTTATTTATTTCCAGTTATTTTAAAAATATGACAGAAAACGAAAATATGAGCAAGAGAATAGAAGTTTTAATAATGGAGTGGGATGAGAATTTCTTTTTTATCGGAAAAGCATTATGTGTTATTTGTAATTCTATGCTCAAAAATTGTAAAGCTAGCAATTTATGTCGACATTATGAAACCAATCATCCTCAGTTTTCTAATCAGTATCCACCAAATTACCAAATTAAGATCAGATAAACTTGCTTCTTTAAAATCAAATTTAAATTAACAACAGTCAATTTTGATGACCTTTAGCTTTGAAGCTAATAATGTGGCTGAAGCCAGTTTTGTTATTGCCTGGAATATTCCTCGTGCAAAACGCCCATATGGAGAGGGAGAGTTTATTAAAATAAACTTGGAAGATGTACTTAAAGTGTTAGGTCCAAATAATGCACCATTCCACAAAGTTGTTTCGCAAATTCCCACCTCGATACACACAAACATAACATAACTGCAATTAATACATCTCTTGAATATAATTTAAAAAATGATTTGAAGAACTGTATTGCATTCAGCTTAGCCCTAGACAAATCGACAGATATCACAGATCTTCCGCTATTGGAATGGTTTCATACGTTTTGTTTTACCTGACTTCTTTGTTAAAGAAGAATTATTAGATTTAGTAGCACTTCAAGAGTCAACCACGGTGTCGATATTAAAAATGCAATAGATTCCATAGAGAAAACTTATGAAGTGCCTCTTAACGATTTGTAAGCATTACAACTGATGGAGCTCCGGCAATGCTGGGTAAAAAAATCGGTCTTATTGGGCTTTTATGAGATGATGATACCACAATTTATACCGATTCACTGCATAATTCACCGAGAGCATCTTGTTACAAAATATTTAAAATATCCTGATGTAATTAAAACAGTGTTACACATTGTAAATGGCATTCGCAACAATGCAAAAAATCATCAAAAATTCAAATATTTCCTTGAAGAATTAAAAGACGAAGAACTTACAAATGACATTAATTTCTTTTTCATTGTTAGATTGTTATCTAGCTACAACGTATTAAATCGCTTAGTAGATTGCTTTGGCCTGATGACTGCATTTATAAAAGAAAAGGTAATAACTTATTCAGAATTAGATGATGACGAGTTGTTACAAGATTTATTGTTTTTGACTGATTTCGTGGAATATTTGCAACCACTGATTTAACAATTGCAGGGGAAAGATAAAACAATATTTGACCTCTCACAGGTCAGATATTATTTTATTAAAATTACAACTTTTTCAAGAAGACATTAAAAATAAAACATTTTGTCATTTTCCTCGAATTAAAAAAATGTGTTCCAATATTAAACAAGAAAAGCTCAACGAGTATATAAAAAAGCTAGAAGGAATATTGACGGAATTCCAAAATAGATTTCAAGTCTTGAAATATTTTAAATCGTTTCTTGATTTTTTTCTTAATCCATTTGAAATTAACATAATTCAAGGTGAGTTTTCCATTTTCAATATAATTATGTCCCAAAAAGCATCTGGAGAATTAGAATTAATAGATATGCGAGAAGATCAAGCTCTACAATTAAAATATAAGTTGACGTCGATTACTGAATTTTGGAAATTTGTACCAGAATCGAAGTATCCTGAATTAAAAAAGGTCGCTTGTCGAACTATTTCAATATTCGGAACAACTTACTTATGTGAATCATTTCATTCCACTTTAAAATTCATGAAATCCAAACGCCGATCAGTATTAACTAACCAGCATCTCAAAGAATTACTGAGAAGCAATTATTCACCAAATTTTAAAGAACAATCAAGAGAAGTAAAATAAATATGTTTGATTTTTAATACTATGCCGATGATACATGTGTATTATCAGTCAACACCAATCCAGTTAGTGCATCCCAAAGCCTCCAATCCCATATCACTGATCTTGAAGAATGGTGTCAAAACTGGAGAATTAAAATAAATTCTCAAAAATCGCATCAAATCACTTTTACCTTACGTCGTAAACCAATGACTTCATGCCCTTCAGTATCCTTTAATAATATCCCACTGGTGCCTGTAGAACAGATCCGATACTTAGGGTTGCATCTCGACAAACGATTAACCTGGAATCCTCATACTAGACTGAAAAGACAAGAAACCGCTCGACGTTTCAGGCTACTTCAACACTTACTAGACAAACGCTCTAACCTCCCAATTAACTACAAGAGACTCATCTACATGAACATCATACGACCTATTTGGACTTACGGAGTAGAGCTTTGGGGCTCCACTAAGCCATCGAATTCCTCTCGTATCCAATCCCTACAATCCGAAATCCTTCGTAAAATCCTTAGCGCTCCTTATTTTGTTAAGAATAAAGTAATCCATAACGACCTTAATGTCCCATTTGTTGCTGATTTGGCCCGAACCCGGTATCTATCCTTTCATAACAAACTTCATTCCCACTCAAACCAGCTAGTTTCAAACCTAGCTTCCTCTTCAATTCCCGATAATCCTCCGAGGTGTCTGGAAAGAAGATGGCCAGGTGACCTTCTTAGTTGAAGTAGTGATTTGAGTACTACAAGTGGGTAGTTTCTCTACTTGCCATTAAATCATGTCATTATGTATCACATATCCTATTTACTTGATGTATTATTGTAATACAGTTGTAAATATCAATAAATAAATTTATAAAAAAAATGTAATACTTAAATTCAATACACATATTTTGTACTTTTATTTATATGTTTTTAATAAATATAATTATAATTATTTAAAAAAATGTAATACCTTTTTTGTATAGCTTTTAAATATTTATTTAATTGCGGCTCGCGAAAAATTTCAAGTATTGAAAAATGGCTCGGACTATCAAGTGGCCTGGCCACTCCTGTAATAGACATTGCTGGTGGCAATCTTTGGTCTCTGACAGGAGTCAAGCAGTTTCTGTATCCAATCAACCCATTTCCACTTTCCTCACTCTGTCCATAGGGCTCAAGCATCTGTCCTCATCTTTTCAACTACTACATCAATGATCTTCATAAATCAGTTCACCTCTGTTCCTACCATCTAATATATATGCTGATGACTACCAAATCTATTTGTCCTTTCCTCTTGAGCTATTAATTATATTTACCAGTGTTGAGGAAGACCTAGTTAGGGTCAGTGCCAGGGCTGAGCTGAACACAATAAAAACTCTCAGGCTATTGTTATGCGTTCCGATTCCATCCTTACATCTTTCCATACCCTCCCAACTTTAATCCTAAATGATCAACCCATCACTTTCAGCTGCTCTGTCAAAATCTTAAACATTACTATTGACTAAAACCTTTCCTGGAAACACCTCAGCATCCAGAAAAATACATAAAATAAAATAAAAAAAATTGCTGATATTATTTGAAAACAAAGTCATAATCTTTACATACAAATTAACAATGTACAAATAGAAATGTATAATGTTCAAAAAAACAACTTTAGTTTCTTATATGTATCAGTTGTTAAAAGTATGTTTCACAGTTAGTGGTATATATTTTCTAGCATAGGTAAAAAGGATTAATTTATAATCATGTTGTTATTGATATTCACAAGCAGCTTTCTTTGGTTTTTTTGTTTCCTTTGATGCTACTATTGCCCAAGTACTCAAATTAAATGTTTTGATGCCTAGTCTCTTTAATTTAATGAAATTATTTCCAATTTTAGCTGTGAGTGGATTTTATATTTTATTGAATATTACTATTTTATTATTAGATTTCAATAGTCCCAATATGTATATACATATGGGTGTGGATATAAATTGAAATGAGTAAAAAAGAAATGTATATGATTTTAGTCTAAAACTATGATTTTCACATGCAAAGCAATTTTTTAACTTTTATTGTTATATTTCTTCCCTTTGTCAGTGTTAAAATGGATGGATATCTCTGAACTTGACAGATCATATTTACTAAATGAAACATTATACCTCCCATAAAACCAAGATTTCATGAGAAGCATGATGGAAAATTGTCAGAGCTTCCCATCAGCATTATTGAATCTGACACGAAAAATTCTGTTGGATAAATCTTGTTCATCTCATTCAGGCTAGAATAAGGCACTAATGTTTAGGTTGATGATTTAAAATCAAATAATCAAGCATTGGTCCTAAATTCAATCCAAAATAAATTTTAACTAGTGACTATCTATAACTTTATCCTTAGGAGGAAAGGCAAAACAATAAGTTGGGGTTACACTTTTTTTTTTTGGAGGGGCTCTACTTGAAAAGTATCTATTTATTTAATATTTAGTTTCATTGTTCAAATGTAATAAAATTCTTTAAAAAATGAAAAAAAACAACATCAAATTCGGTTTACATCAACAATATTGATATAATTACATGCAAACTACTACTTACTAGATTTTTTAGAGTAATCCTTTCACGTACTTAATCTTTTGGTACTTATTGATTTGAAAAGAATAAATCCCCCAGAACATAGAGGGTATACTTAACAAATAGCCAGGGCCAAAGATAAGTATGTATAAAAGGAAAGGTTTGAATGTAAATTAAGAAAATGTATGAAATTTTAAATTATATTCTAAGTAAGTATTGATTGCAATCAGATGTCTGCCATTAGGAGTCACTACCTGTAAAACCGATGGCTAGAAAAACACTAAGTTAGGAGGTTTAGGACTTTTTTTGTTTGTTTACCAATAAAAATTTAATCAAATTTTTTTTAACCTGTTTTGCAACAACCCTCATTCTTGGGTTCAATACATGGTAGAGACTCAAGTGTTTCTAAGAAAGTTGTTGTGTTGGTATGTGATTTGTCTGAGATCACGCTCAACCTCCAGTTTTTACCCAATTAACATCCTGTAGTGGCCATCCGTGGCTGTTTATAGATTAAATAATATTTCTGCCAAATTTATACTCCTCCAATTCAATTAGTAATTTCACACCCACACAAAAAAAAACAATATCACTAACAATAAAAATATAATCTGTGCAGGTGTTGCAACCTTTCTTTAAAATGCTGATTCTAGAGCCTGCCGGGACAGCCAGTGTTAGATCTAACGCATTTGATCTTCATTGATGTCAATAATTCGGTGTTATTATTATGCCTGAATACTATTTTTTTAATTTTCTGTATTTCAGGGACTTAAGGAATTGTTTTTTTTTTGTAATTTTACAATTCCATTTTAATTATAATTTTATGCCCAATTGTGAATTTTTCGTTATCTAACATTAAGCCATACATTACAATTCAAACTATTAATATTCAACTTGGCATTTATCAATAGTCTGTATCACTATTAAAACGCCCCTTAAAGCATTCTCTCATGACATTTTCCTGGTATATAAATTCCATATCAGACAGTCGATGGGGCTATGACTGTCATTTTTTGGAGCAAGGATCTTTTTGAGGACCTCTATGCTCACTGAATGCTGGAAGGTTCCGGTTCATATCCGGTTGTGGCAGATAAATTATTGAATCTGCTAAAGGCCACGGATTAATTAACGGCCTACAGAACCTTCTGGGGGTTTCTCAACTTTTATATTGAGAACTACCCGAAGGTTGTGTGCAATCTCAGACTAACACATTCCTTGTTCTAGAAACAGTACCTTATATAGAATTTACTGATCCAAAACTCCATAGCTTGTAGTGGTAAAGGGTTTTTTCTATACTGATGTTAAACGTGGGCACTAACCTTGATGGAAGAACAATATATTTAGGTAATCGAAATATACTCCTTGCTTAGAGTATTTGGTTCAATACTCTACTACTACTACTACTACTACTACTACTACTACTACTACTACTACTACTACTACTACTACTACTACTACTACTACTACTACTACTACTACTACTACTACTACTACTACTACTACTACTACTACTACTACTACTACTACTACTACTACTACTACTACTGCTACTACTACTACTACTGCTACTACTACTACTGCTACTACTACTACTGCTACTACTACTACTGCTACTACTACTACTACTGCTGCTACTACTACTACTGCTGCTACTACTACTACTGCTGCTACTACTACTACTGCTGCTACTACTACTCCTGCTGCTTCTACTACTACTCCTGCTGCTACTACTACTACTCCTGCTACTACTACTACTACTGCTACTACTACTGCTGCTGCTACTACTACTGCTTCTGCTACTACTACTGCTTCTGCTACTACTACTGCTTCTGCTACTACTGCTACTACTGCTACTACTGCTACTACTACTACTACTGCTACTACTACTACTACTGCTACTACTACTACTACTGCTACTACTACTACTGCTGCTACTACTACTACTGCTGCTACTCCTACTACTGCTGCTACTACTACTACTGCTGCTACTACTACTACTGCTGCTGCTACTACTACTGCTGCTGCTACTACTGCTGCTACTACTACTACTGCTGCTGCTACTACTGCTGCTACTGCTACTACTGCTGCTACTGCTACTACTGCTGCTACTGCTACTACTGCTGCTACTGCTACTACTGCTGCTACTGCTACTGCTGCTGCTACTACTACTGCTGCTGCTACTACTACTGCTGCTGCTACTACTACTGCTACAGCTACTACTACTGCTACAACTACTACTACTGCTACTACTACTACTACTGCTACTACTACTACTACTGCTACTACTACTACTACTGCTACTACTACTACTACTGCTACTACTACTACTACTGCTACTTGCTACTACTACTACTACTACTACTACTACTACTACTACTACTACTACTACTACTACTACTACTACTACTACTACTACTACTACTACT
>OZ057412.1:29140356-29142856 GCA_964056705.1 Troilus luridus
CTAAGCAAGGAGTATATTTCGATTACCTAAATATATTGTTCTTCCATCAAGGTTAGTGCCCACGTTTAACATCAGTATAGAAAAAACCCTTTACCACTACAAGCTATGGAGTTTTGGATCAGTAAATTCTATATAAGGTACTGTTTCTAGAACAAGGAATGTGTTAGTCTGAGATTGCACACAACCTTCGGGTAGTTCTCAATATAAAAGTTGAGAAACCCCCAGAAGGTTCTGTAGGCCGTTAATTAATCCGTGGCCTTTAGCAGATTCAATAATTTATCTGCCACAACCGGATATGAACCGGAACCTTCCAGCATTCAGTGAGCATAGAGGTCCTCAAAAAGATCCTTGCTCCAAAAAATGACAGTCATAGCCCCATCGACTGTCTGATATGGAATTTATATACCAGGAAAATGTCATGAGAGAATGCTTTAAGGGGCGTTTTAATAGTGATACAGACTATTGATAAATGCCAAGTTGAATATTAATAGTTTGAATTGTAATGTATGGCTTAATGTTAGATAACGAAAAATTCACAATTGGGCATAAAATTATAATTAAAATGGAATTGTAAAATTACAAAAAAAAAACAATTCCTTAAGTCCCTGAAATACAGAAAATTAAAAAAATAGTATTCAGGCATAATAATAACACCGAATTATTGACATCAATGAAGATCAAATGCGTTAGATCTAACACTGGCTGTCCCGGCAGGCGTTGATCTGCCCTATTACTCTAAAACAGAGGAATTCCAAATGTTCTCCAACCATTTGAATGGCAACTTCATCGTAGTAGTAGTAGTAGTAGTAGTAGTAGTAGTAGTAGTAGTAGTAGTAGCAGTAGTAGTAGTAGTAGTAGTAGTAGTAGTAGTAGTAGTAGTAGTAGTAGTAGTAGTAGTAGTAGTAGTAGTAGTAGTAGTAGTAGTAGTAGTAGTAGTAGTAGTAGTAGTAGTAGTAGTAGAGTATTGAACCAAATACTCTAAGCAAGGAGTATATTTCGATTACCTAAATATATTGTTCTTCCATCAAGTAGTAGTAGTAGTAGTAGTAGTAGTAGTAGTAGTAGTAGCAGCAGTAGTAGTAGTAGTAGTAGTAGTAGTAGTAGTAGTAGTAGTAGTAGTAGTAGTAGTAGTAGTAGTAGTAGTAGTAGTAGTAGTAGTAGTAGTAGTAGTAGTAGTAGTAGTAGTAGTAGTAGTAGTAGTAGTAGTAGTAGTAGTAGTAGTAGTAGTAGTAGTAGTAGTAGTAGTAGTAGTAGTAGTAGTAGTAGTAGTAGTAGTAGTAGTAGTAGTAGTAGTAGTAGTAGTAGTAGTAGTAGTAGTAGTAGTAGTAGTAGTAGTAGTAGTAGTAGTAGTAGTAGTAGTAGTAGTAGTAGTAGTAGTAGTAGTAGTAGTAGTAGAGTATTTAACCAAATACTCTAAGCAAGGAGTATATTTCGATTACCTAAATATATTGTTCTTCCATCAAGGTTAGTGCCCACGTTTAACATCAGTATAGAAAAAACCCTTTACCACTACAAGCTATGGAGTTTTGGATCAGTAAATTCTATATAAGGTACTGTTTCTAGAACAAGGAATGTGTTAGTCTGAGATTGCACACAACCTTCGGGTAGTTCTCAATATAAAAGTTGAGAAACCCCCAGAAGGTTCTGTAGGCCGTTAATTAATCCGTGGCCTTTAGCAGATTCAATAATTTATCTGCCACAACCGGATATGAACCGGAACCTTCCAGCATTCAGTGAGCATAGAGGTCCTCAAAAAGATCCTTGCTCCAAAAAATGACAGTCATAGCCCCATCGACTGTCTGATATGGAATTTATATACCAGGAAAATGTCATGAGAGAATGCTTTAAGGGGCGTTTTAATAGTGATACAGACTATTGATAAATGCCAAGTTGAATATTAATAGTTTGAATTGTAATGTATGGCTTAATGTTAGATAACGAAAAATTCACAATTGGGCATAAAATTATAATTAAAATGGAATTGTAAAATTACAAAAAAAAAACAATTCCTTAAGTCCCTGAAATACAGAAAATTAAAAAAATAGTATTCAGGCATAATAATAACACCGAATTATTGACATCAATGAAGATCAAATGCGTTAGATCTAACACTGGCTGTCCCGGCAGGCGTTGATCTGCCCTATTACTCTAAAACAGAGGAATTCCAAATGTTCTCCAACCATTTGAATGGCAACTTCATCGTAGTAGTAGTAGTAGTAGTAGTAGTAGTAGTAGTAGTAGTAGTAGTAGTAGTAGTAGTAGTAGTAGTAGTAGTAGTAGTAGTGGTAGTAGTAGTAGTAGTAGTAGTAGTAGGAGTAGTAGTAGTAGTAGTAGTAGTAGTAGGAGCAGTAGTAGTAGGAGCAGTAGTAGTAGCAGCAGTAGTAGTAGCAGCAGTAGGAGTAGCAGCAGTAGTAGTAGGAGCAGTAGTAGTAGCAGCAGTAGCAGAAGCAGCAGCAGCAGCAGCAGCAGTAGCAGTAGCAGTAGCAGTAGCAGCAGCAGT
>OZ057412.1:29147856-29152856 GCA_964056705.1 Troilus luridus
AGTAGTAGTAGTAGTAGTAGTAGTAGTAGTAGCAGTAGTAGTAGGAGCAGCAGCAGCAGTAGCAGTAGTAGTAGTAGTAGTAGTAGTAGTAGTAGTAGTAGTAGTAGTAGTAGTAGTAGTAGTAGTAGTAGTAGTAGTATTAGTAGTAGTAGTAGTAGTAGTAGTAGTAGTAGTAGTAGAGTATTGAACCAAATACTCTAAGCAAGGAGTATATTTCGATTACCTAAATATATTGTTCTTCCATCAAGTAGTAGTAGTAGTAGTAGTAGTAGTAGTAGTAGCAGCAGTAGTAGTAGTAGTAGCAGTAGCAGTAGTAGCAGTAGCAGTAGTAGCAGTAGCAGTAGTAGCAGTAGCAGTAGTAGCAGTAGCAGTAGTAGCAGTAGCAGTAGTAGCAGTAGCAGTAGTAGCAGTAGCAGTAGTAGCAGTAGCAGTAGTAGCAGTAGCAGTAGTAGCAGTAGCAGTAGTAGCAGTAGCAGTAGTAGCAGTAGCAGTAGTAGCAGTAGCAGTAGTAGCAGTAGCAGTAGTAGCAGTAGCAGTAGTAGCAGTAGCAGTAGTAGCAGTAGCAGTAGTAGCAGTAGCAGTAGTAGCAGTAGCAGTAGCAGTAGCAGTAGCAGTAGCAGTAGCAGTAGCAGTAGCAGTAGCAGTAGCAGTAGCAGTAGCAGTAGCAGTAGCAGTAGCAGTAGCAGTAGCAGTAGCAGTAGCAGTAGCAGTAGCAGTAGCAGTAGTAGTAGTAGTAGTAGTAGTAGGAGCAGTAGCAGTAGTAGGAGCAGTAGCAGTAGCAGTAGTAGTAGTAGTAGTAGTAGTAGTAGTAGTAGTAGTAGTAGTAGTAGTAGTAGTAGTAGTAGTAGTAGTAGTAGTAGTAGTAGTAGTAGTAGTAGTAGTAGTAGTAGTAGTAGTAGTAGTAGTAGTAGTAGTAGTAGTAGTAGTAGTAGTAGTAGTAGTAGTAGTAGTAGAGTATTGAACCAAATACTCTAAGCAAGGAGTATATTTCGATTACCTAAATATATTGTTCTTCCATCAAGTAGTAGTAGTAGTAGTAGTAGTAGTAGTAGCAGCAGTAGTAGTAGTAGTAGTAGTAGTAGTAGTAGTAGTAGTAGTAGTAGTAGTAGTAGTAGTAGTAGTAGTAGTAGTAGTAGTAGTAGTAGTAGTAGTAGCAGTAGTAGTAGTAGTAGTAGTAGTAGTAGTAGTAGTAGTAGTAGTAGTAGTAGTAGTAGTAGTAGTAGTAGTAGTAGTAGTAGTAGTAGTAGTAGTAGTAGTAGTAGTAGAGTATTGAACCAAATACTCTAAGCAAGGAGTATATTTCGATTACCTAAATATATTGTTCTTCCATCAAGTAGTATTAGTAGTAGTAGTAGTAGTAGTAGTAGTAGTAGCAGCAGTAGTAGTAGTAGTAGTAGTAGTAGTAGTAGTAGTAGTAGTAGTAGTAGTAGTAGTAGTAGTAGTAGTAGTAGTAGTAGTAGTAGTAGTAGTAGTAGTAGTAGTAGTAGTAGTAGTAGTAGTAGTAGTAGTAGTAGTAGTAGTAGTAGTAGTAGTAGTAGTAGTAGTAGTAGTAGTAGTAGTAGTAGTAGTAGTAGTAGTAGTAGTAGTAGTAGTAGTAGTAGTAGTAGTAGTAGTAGTAGTAGTAGTAGTAGAGTATTTAACCAAATACTCTAAGCAAGGAGTATATTTCGATTACCTAAATATATTGTTCTTCCATCAAGGTTAGTGCCCACGTTTAACATCAGTATAGAAAAAACCCTTTACCACTACAAGCTATGGAGTTTTGGATCAGTAAATTCTATATAAGGTACTGTTTCTAGAACAAGGAATGTGTTAGTCTGAGATTGCACACAACCTTCGGGTAGTTCTCAATATAAAAGTTGAGAAACCCCCAGAAGGTTCTGTAGGCCGTTAATTAATCCGTGGCCTTTAGCAGATTCAATAATTTATCTGCCACAACCGGATATGAACCGGAACCTTCCAGCATTCAGTGAGCATAGAGGTCCTCAAAAAGATCCTTGCTCCAAAAAATGACAGTCATAGCCCCATCGACTGTCTGATATGGAATTTATATACCAGGAAAATGTCATGAGAGAATGCTTTAAGGGGCGTTTTAATAGTGATACAGACTATTGATAAATGCCAAGTTGAATATTAATAGTTTGAATTGTAATGTATGGCTTAATGTTAGATAACGAAAAATTCACAATTGGGCATAAAATTATAATTAAAATGGAATTGTAAAATTACAAAAAAAAAACAATTCCTTAAGTCCCTGAAATACAGAAAATTAAAAAAATAGTATTCAGGCATAATAATAACACCGAATTATTGACATCAATGAAGATCAAATGCGTTAGATCTAACACTGGCTGTCCCGGCAGGCGTTGATCTGCCCTATTACTCTAAAACAGAGGAATTCCAAATGTTCTCCAACCATTTGAATGGCAACTTCATCGTAGTAGTAGTAGTAGTAGTAGTAGTAGTAGTAGTAGTAGTAGTAGTAGTAGTAGTAGTAGTAGTAGTAGTAGTAGTAGTAGTGGTAGTAGTAGTAGTAGTAGTAGTAGTAGGAGTAGTAGTAGTAGTAGTAGTAGTAGTAGGAGCAGTAGTAGTAGGAGCAGTAGTAGTAGCAGCAGTAGTAGTAGCAGCAGTAGGAGTAGCAGCAGTAGTAGTAGGAGCAGTAGTAGTAGCAGCAGTAGTAGTAGCAGCAGTAGTAGTAGCAGCAGTAGTAGTAGCAGCAGTAGTAGTAGCAGCAGTAGTAGTAGCAGCAGTAGTAGTAGCAGCAGTAGTAGTAGTAGTAGTAGTAGTAGTAGTAGTAGTAGTAGCAGTAGTAGTAGGAGCAGCAGCAGCAGTAGCAGTAGTAGTAGTAGTAGTAGTAGTAGTAGTAGTAGTAGTAGTAGTAGTAGTAGTAGTAGTAGTAGTAGTAGTAGTATTAGTAGTAGTAGTAGTAGTAGTAGTAGTAGTAGTAGTAGTAGTAGTAGTAGTAGAGTATTGAACCAAATACTCTAAGCAAGGAGTATATTTCGATTACCTAAATATATTGTTCTTCCATCAAGTAGTAGTAGTAGTAGTAGTAGTAGTAGTAGCAGCAGCAGTAGTAGTAGTAGTAGTAGTAGTAGTAGTAGTAGTAGTAGTAGTAGTAGTAGTAGTAGTAGTAGTAGTAGTAGTAGTAGTAGTAGTAGTAGTAGTAGTAGTAGTAGTAGTAGTAGTAGTAGTAGTAGTAGTAGTAGTAGTAGTAGTAGTAGTAGTAGTAGTAGTAGTAGTAGTAGTAGTAGTAGTAGTAGTAGTAGTAGTAGTAGTAGTAGTAGTAGTAGTAGTAGTAGTAGTAGTAGTAGTAGTAGTAGTAGTAGTAGTAGTAGTAGTAGTAGTAGTAGTAGTAGTAGTAGTAGTAGTAGTAGTAGTAGTAGTAGTAGTAGTAGTAGTAGTAGTAGTAGTAGTAGTAGTAGTAGTAGTAGTAGTAGTAGTAGTAGTAGTAGTAGTAGTAGTAGTAGTAGTAGTAGTAGTAGTAGTAGTAGTAGTAGTAGTAGTAGTAGTAGTAGTAGTAGTAGTAGTAGTAGTAGTAGTAGAGTATTGAACCAAATACTCTAAGCAAGGAGTATATTTCGATTACCTAAATATATTGTTCTTCCATCAAGTAGTATTAGTAGTAGTAGTAGTAGTAGTAGTAGTAGCAGCAGTAGTAGTAGTAGTAGTAGTAGTAGTAGTAGTAGTAGTAGTAGTAGTAGTAGTAGTAGTAGTAGTAGTAGTAGTAGTAGTAGTAGTAGTAGTAGTAGTAGTAGTAGTAGTAGTAGTAGTAGTAGTAGTAGTAGTAGTAGTAGTAGTAGTAGTAGTAGTAGTAGTAGTAGTAGTAGTAGTAGTAGTAGTAGTAGAGTATTTAACCAAATACTCTAAGCAAGGAGTATATTTCGATTACCTAAATATATTGTTCTTCCATCAAGGTTAGTGCCCACGTTTAACATCAGTATAGAAAAAACCCTTTACCACTACAAGCTATGGAGTTTTGGATCAGTAAATTCTATATAAGGTACTGTTTCTAGAACAAGGAATGTGTTAGTCTGAGATTGCACACAACCTTCGGGTAGTTCTCAATATAAAAGTTGAGAAACCCCCAGAAGGTTCTGTAGGCCGTTAATTAATCCGTGGCCTTTAGCAGATTCAATAATTTATCTGCCACAACCGGATATGAACCGGAACCTTCCAGCATTCAGTGAGCATAGAGGTCCTCAAAAAGATCCTTGCTCCAAAAAATGACAGTCATAGCCCCATCGACTGTCTGATATGGAATTTATATACCAGGAAAATGTCATGAGAGAATGCTTTAAGGGGCGTTTTAATAGTGATACAGACTATTGATAAATGCCAAGTTGAATATTAATAGTTTGAATTGTAATGTATGGCTTAATGTTAGATAACGAAAAATTCACAATTGGGCATAAAATTATAATTAAAATGGAATTGTAAAATTACAAAAAAAAAACAATTCCTTAAGTCCCTGAAATACAGAAAATTAAAAAAATAGTATTCAGGCATAATAATAACACCGAATTATTGACATCAATGAAGATCAAATGCGTTAGATCTAACACTGGCTGTCCCGGCATGCGTTGATCTGCCCTATTACTCTAAAACAGAGGAATTCCAAATGTTCTCCAACCATTTGAATGGCAACTTCATCGTAGTAGTAGTAGTAGTAGTAGTAGTAGTAGTAGTAGTAGTAGTAGTAGTAGTAGTAGTAGTAGTAGTAGTAGTAGTAGTAGTGGTAGTAGTAGTAGTAGTAGTAGTAGTAGGAGTAGTAGTAGTAGTAGTAGTAGTAGTAGGAGCAGTAGTAGTAGGAGCAGTAGTAGTAGCAGCAGTAGTAGTAGCAGCAGTAGGAGTAGCAGCAGTAGTAGTAGGAGCAGTAGTAGTAGCAGCAGTAGTAGTAGCAGCAGTAGTAGTAGCAGCAGTAGTAGTAGCAGCAGTAGTAGTAGCAGCAGTAGTAGTAGCAGCAGTAGTAGTAGCAGCAGTAGTAGTAGTAGTAGTAG
>OZ057412.1:29160356-29170356 GCA_964056705.1 Troilus luridus
TTAAAATGGAATTGTAAAATTACAAAAAAAAAACAATTCCTTAAGTCCCTGAAATACAGAAAATTAAAAAAATAGTATTCAGGCATAATAATAACACCGAATTATTGACATCAATGAAGATCAAATGCGTTAGATCTAACACTGGCTGTCCCGGCAGGCGTTGATCTGCCCTATTACTCTAAAACAGAGGAATTCCAAATGTTCTCCAACCATTTGAATAACAACTTCATCGTAGTAGCAGTAGCAGTAGCAGTAGCAGTAGTAGTAGCAGTAGCAGTAGTAGTAGTAGTAGTAGTAGTAGTAGTAGTAGTAGTAGTAGTAGTAGTAGTAGTAGTAGTAGTAGTAGTAGTAGTAGTAGTAGTAGTAGTAGTAGTAGTAGGAGTAGT
Source organism: Troilus luridus (assembly GCA_964056705.1). Classification (NCBI taxonomy): domain Eukaryota; kingdom Metazoa; phylum Arthropoda; class Insecta; order Hemiptera; family Pentatomidae; genus Troilus; species Troilus luridus. The sequence continues at coordinate 29,160,743 of OZ057412.1, forward strand.
AGTAGTAGTAGTAGTAGTAGTAGTAGTAGTAGTAGTAGTAGTAGTAGTAGTAGTAGTAGTAGTAGTAGTAGTAGTAGTAGTAGTAGTAGTAGTAGTAGTAGTAGTAGTAGTAGTAGTAGTAGTAGTAGTAGTAGTAGTAGTAGTAGTAGTAGTAGTAGTAGTAGTAGTAGTAGAGTATTGAACCAAATACTCTAAGCAAGGAGTATATTTCGATTACCTAAATATATTGTTCTTCCATCAAGGTTAGTGCCCACGTTTAACATCAGTATAGAAAAAACCCTTTACCACTACAAGCTATGGAGTTTTGGATCAGTAAATTCTATATAAGGTACTGTTTCTAGAACAAGGAATGTGTTAGTCTGAGATTGCACACAACCTTCGGGTAGTTCTCAATATAAAAGTTGAGAAACCCCCAGAAGGTTCTGTAGGCCGTTAATTAATCCGTGGCCTTTAGCAGATTCAATAATTTATCTGCCACAACCGGATATGAACCGGAACCTTCCAGCATTCAGTGAGCATAGAGGTCCTCAAAAAGATCCTTGCTCCAAAAAATGACAGTCATAGCCCCATCGACTGTCTGATATGGAATTTATATACCAGGAAAATGTCATGAGAGAATGCTTTAAGGGGCGTTTTAATAGTGATACAGACTATTGATAAATGCCAAGTTGAATATTAATAGTTTGAATTGTAATGTATGGCTTAATGTTAGATAACGAAAAATTCACAATTGGGCATAAAATTATAATTAAAATGGAATTGTAAAATTACAAAAAAAAAAACAATTCCTTAAGTCCCTGAAATACAGAAAATTAAAAAAATAGTATTCAGGCATAATAATAACACCGAATTATTGACATCAATGAAGATCAAATGCGTTAGATCTAACACTGGCTGTCCCGGCAGGCGTTGATCTGCCCTATTACTCTAAAACAGAGGAATTCCAAATGTTCTCCAACCATTTGAATGGCAACTTCATCGTAGTAGTAGTAGTAGCAGTAGCAGTAGCAGTAGCAGTAGCAGTAGCAGTAGCAGTAGCAGTAGCAGTAGCAGTAGCAGTAGCAGTAGCAGTAGCAGTAGCAGTAGCAGTAGCAGTAGTAGTAGTAGTAGTAGTAGTAGTAGTAGTAGTAGTAGTAGTAGTAGTAGTAGTAGTAGTAGTAGTAGTAGTAGTAGTAGTAGTAGTAGTAGTAGTAGTAGTAGTAGTAGTAGTAGTAGTAGTAGTAGTAGTAGTAGTAGTAGTAGTAGTAGTAGTAGTAGTAGTAGTAGTAGTAGTAGTAGTAGTAGTAGTAGTAGTAGTAGTAGTAGTAGTAGTAGTAGTAGTAGTAGTAGTAGTAGTAGTAGTAGTAGTAGTAGTAGTAGTAGTAGTAGTAGTAGTAGTAGTAGTAGTAGTAGTAGTAGTAGTAGTAGTAGTAGTAGTAGTAGTAGTAGTAGTAGTAGTAGTAGTAGTAGTAGTAGTAGTAGTAGTAGTAGAGTATTGAACCAAATACTCTAAGCAAGGAGTATATTTCGATTACCTAAATATATTGTTCTTCCATCAAGGTTAGTGCCCACGTTTAACATCAGTATAGAAAAAACCCTTTACCACTACAAGCTATGGAGTTTTGGATCAGTAAATTCTATATAAGGTACTGTTTCTAGAACAAGGAATGTGTTAGTCTGAGATTGCACACAACCTTCGGGTAGTTCTCAATATAAAAGTTGAGAAACCCCCAGAAGGTTCTGTAGGCCGTTAATTAATCCGTGGCCTTTAGCAGATTCAATAATTTATCTGCCACAACCGGATATGAACCGGAACCTTCCAGCATTCAGTGAGCATAGAGGTCCTCAAAAAGATCCTTGCACCAAAAAATGACAGTCATAGCCCCATCGACTGTCTGATATGGAATTTATATACCAGGAAAATGTCATGAGAGAATGCTTTAAGGGGCGTTTTAATAGTGATACAGACTATTGATAAATGCCAAGTTGAATATTAATAGTTTGAATTGTAATGTATGGCTTAATGTTAGATAACGAAAAATTCACAATTGGGCATAAAATTATAATTAAAATGGAATTGTAAAATTACAAAAAAAAAACAATTCCTTAAGTCCCTGAAATACAGAAAATTAAAAAAATAGTATTCAGGCATAATAATAACACCGAATTATTGACATCAATGAAGATCAAATGCGTTAGATCTAACACTGGCTGTCCCGGCAGGCGTTGATCTGCCCTATTACTCTAAAACAGAGGAATTCCAAATGTTCTCCAACCATTTGAATGGCAACTTCATCGTAGTAGTAGTAGTAGTAGTAGTAGTAGTAGTAGTAGTAGTAGCAGTAGTAGTAGCAGTAGTAGTAGCAGTAGTAGTAGCAGTAGTAGTAGCAGTAGTAGTAGCAGTAGTAGTAGTAGTAGTAGTAGTAGTAGTAGTAGTAGTAGTAGTAGTAGTAGTAGTAGTAGTAGTAGTAGTAGTAGTAGTAGTAGTAGTAGTAGTAGTAGTAGTAGTAGTAGTAGTAGTAGTAGAGTATTGAACCAAATACTCTAAGCAAGGAGTATATTTCGATTACCTAAATATATTGTTCTTCCATCAAGGTTAGTGCCCACGTTTAACATCAGTATAGAAAAAACCCTTTACCACTACAAGCTATGGAGTTTTGGATCAGTAAATTCTATATAAGGTACTGTTTCTAGAACAAGGAATGTGTTAGTCTGAGATTGCACACAACCTTCGGGTACTTCTCAATATAAAAGTTGAGAAACCCCCAGAAGGTTCTGTAGGCCGTTAATTAATCCGTGGCCTTTAGCAGATTCAATAATTTATCTGCCACAACCGGATATGAACCGGAACCTTCCAGCATTCAGTGAGCATAGAGGTCCTCAAAAAGATCCTTGCTCCAAAAAATGACAGTCATAGCCCCATCGACTGTCTGATATGGAATTTATATACCAGGAAAATGTCATGAGAGAATGCTTTAAGGGGCGTTTTAATAGTGATACAGACTATTGATAAATGCCAAGTTGAATATTAATAGTTTGAATTGTAATGTATGGCTTAATGTTAGATAACGAAAAATTCACAATTGGGCATAAAATTATAATTAAAATGGAATTGTAAAATTACAAAAAAAAAAACAATTCCTTAAGTCCCTGAAATACAGAAAATTAAAAAAATAGTATTCAGGCATAATAATAACACCGAATTATTGACATCAATGAAGATCAAATGCGTTAGATCTAACACTGGCTGTCCCGGCAGGCGTTGATCTGCCCTATTACTCTAAAACAGAGGAATTCCAAATGTTCTCCAACCATTTGAATGGCAACTTCATCGTAGTAGTAGTAGTAGTAGCAGTAGTAGTAGCAGTAGCAGTAGCAGTAGCAGTAGCAGTAGCAGTAGCAGTAGCAGTAGCAGTAGCAGTAGCAGTAGCAGTAGCAGTAGCAGTAGCAGTAGCAGTAGCAGTAGCAGTAGTAATAGTAGTAGTAGTAATAGTAGTAGTAGTAATAGTAGTAGTAGTAATAGTAGTAGTAGTAATAGTAGTAGTAGTAGTAGTAGTAGTAGTAGTAGTAGTAGTAGTAGTAGTAGTAGTAGTAGTAGTAGTAGTAGTAGTAGTAGTAGTAGTAGTAGTAGTAGTAGTAGTAGTAGTAGTAGTAGTAGTAGTAGTAGTAGTAGTAGTAGTAGTAGTAGTAGTAGTAGTAGTAGTAGAGTATTGAACCAAATACTCTAAGCAAGGAGTATATTTCGATTACCTAAATATATTGTTCTTCCATCAAGGTTAGTGCCCACGTTTAACATCAGTATAGAAAAAACCCTTTACCACTACAAGCTATGGAGTTTTGGATCAGTAAATTCTATATAAGGTACTGTTTCTAGAACAAGGAATGTGTTAGTCTGAGATTGCACACAACCTTCGGGTAGTTCTCAATATAAAAGTTGAGAAACCCCCAGAAGGTTCTGTAGGCCGTTAATTAATCCGTGGCCTTTAGCAGATTCAATAATTTATCTGCCACAACCGGATATGAACCGGAACCTTCCAGCATTCAGTGAGCATAGAGGTCCTCAAAAAGATCCTTGCTCCAAAAAATGACAGTCATAGCCCCATCGACTGTCTGATATGGAATTTATATACCAGGAAAATGTCATGAGAGAATGCATTAAGGGGCGTTTTAATAGTGATACAGACTATTGATAAATGCCAAGTTGAATATTAATAGTTTGAATTGTAATGTATGGCTTAATGTTAGATAACGAAAAATTCACAATTGGGCATAAAATTATAATTAAAATGGAATTGTAAAATTACAAAAAAAAAAACAATTCCTTAAGTCCCTGAAATACAGAAAATTAAAAAAATAGTATTCAGGCATAATAATAACACCGAATTATTGACATCAATGAAGATCAAATGCGTTAGATCTAACACTGGCTGTCCCGGCAGGCGTTGATCTGCCCTATTACTCTAAAACAGAGGAATTCCAAATGTTCTCCAACCATTTGAATGGCAACTTCATCGTAGTAGTAGTAGTAGTAGTAGTAGTAGTAGTAGTAGTAGTAGTAGTAGTAGTAGTAGTAGTAGTAGTAGTAGTAGTAGTAGTAGTAGTAGTAGTAGTAGTAGTAGTAGTAGTAGTAGTAGTAGTAGTAGTAGGAGTAGTAGTAGTAGTAGTAGTAGTAGTAGTAGTAGTAGTAGTAGTAGTAGTAGTAGTAGTAGTAGTAGTAGTAGTAGTAGTAGTAGTAGTAGTAGTAGTAGTAGTAGTAGTAGTAGTAGTAGTAGTAGTAGTAGTAGTAGAGTATTGAACCAAATACTCTAAGCAAGGAGTATATTTCGATTACCTAAATATATTGTTCTTCCATCAAGGTTAGTGCCCACGTTTAACATCAGTATAGAAAAAACCCTTTACCACTACAAGCTATGGAGTTTTGGATCAGTAAATTCTATATAAGGTACTGTTTCTAGAACAAGGAATGTGTTAGTCTGAGATTGCACACAACCTTCGGGTAGTTCTCAATATAAAAGTTGAGAAACCCCCAGAAGGTTCTGTAGGCCGTTAATTAATCCGTGGCCTTTAGCAGATTCAATAATTTATCTGCCACAACCGGATATGAACCGGAACCTTCCAGCATTCAGTGAGCATAGAGGTCCTCAAAAAGATCCTTGCTCCAAAAAATGACAGTCATAGCCCCATCGACTGTCTGATATGGAATTTATATACCAGGAAAATGTCATGAGAGAATGCTTTAAGGGGCGTTTTAATAGTGATACAGACTATTGATAAATGCCAAGTTGAATATTAATAGTTTGAATTTTAATGTATGGCTTAATGTTAGATAACGAAAAATTCACAATTGGGCATAAAATTATAATTAAAATGGAATTGTAAAATTACAAAAAAAAAACAATTCCTTAAGTCCCTGAAATACAGAAAATTAAAAAAATAGTATTCAGGCATAATAATAACACCGAATTATTGACATCAATGAAGATCAAATGCGTTAGATCTAACACTGGCTGTCCCGGCAGGCGTTGATCTGCCCTATTACTCTAAAACAGAGGAATTCCAAATGTTCTCCAACCATTTGAATAACAACTTCATCGTAGTAGCAGTAGCAGTAGCAGTAGCAGTAGTAGTAGCAGTAGCAGTAGTAGTAGTAGTAGTAGTAGTAGTAGTAGTAGTAGTAGTAGTAGTAGTAGTAGTAGTAGTAGTAGTAGTAGTAGTAGTAGTAGTAGTAGTAGTAGTAGTAGTAGTAGTAGTAGTAGTAGTAGTAGTAGTAGTAGTAGTAGTAGTAGTAGTAGTAGTAGTAGTAGTAGTAGTAGTAGTAGTAGTAGTAGTAGTAGTAGTAGTAGTAGTAGTAGTAGTAGTAGTAGTAGTAGTAGTAGTAGTAGTAGTAGTAGTAGTAGTAGTAGTAGTAGTAGTAGTAGTAGTAGTAGTAGTAGTAGTAGTAGTAGTAGTAGTAGTAGTAGTAGTAGTAGTAGTAGTAGTAGTAGTAGTAGTAGTAGTAGTAGTAGTAGTAGTAGTAGTAGTAGTAGTAGTAGTAGTAGTAGTAGTAGTAGTAGTAGTAGTAGTAGTAGTAGTAGTAGTAGTAGTAGTAGTAGTAGTAGTAGTAGTAGTAGTAGTAGTAGTAGTAGTAGTAGTAGTAGTAGTAGTAGTAGTAGTAGTAGTAGTAGTAGTAGTAGTAGTAGTAGTAGTAGTAGTAGTAGTAGTAGTAGTAGTAGTAGTAGTAGTAGTAGTAGTAGTAGTAGTAGTAGTAGTAGTAGTAGTAGTAGTAGTAGTAGTAGTAGTAGTAGTAGTAGTAGAGTATTGAACCAAATACTCTAAGCAAGGAGTATATTTCGATTACCTAAATATATTGTTCTTCCATCAAGGTTAGTGCCCACGTTTAACATCAGTATAGAAAAAACCCTTTACCACTACAAGCTATGGAGTTTTGGATCAGTAAATTCTATATAAGGTACTGTTTCTAGAACAAGGAATGTGTTAGTCTGAGATTGCACACAACCTTCGGGTAGTTCTCAATATAAAAGTTGAGAAACCCCCAGAAGGTTCTGTAGGCCGTTAATTAATCCGTGGCCTTTAGCTTTTGGCTTAATGTTAGATAACGAAAAATTCACAATTGGGCATAAAATTATAATTAAAATGGAATTGTAAAATTACAAAAAAAAAAACAATTCCTTAAGTCCCTGAAATACAGAAAATTAAAAAAATAGTATTCAGGCATAATAATAACACCGAATTATTGACATCAATGAAGATCAAATGCGTTAGATCTAACACTGGCTGTCCCGGCAGGCGTTGATCTGCCCTATTACTCTAAAACAGAGGAATTCCAAATGTTCTCCAACCATTTGAATGGCAACTTCATCGTGTTAGTAGTAGTAGTAGTAGTAGTAGTTGTAGCAGTAGTAGTAGCAGTAGTAGTAGCAGTAGTAGTAGCAGTAGTAGTAGCAGTAGTAGTAGCAGTAGTAGTAGCAGTAGTAGTAGCAGTAGTAGTAGCAGTAGTAGTAGCAGTAGTAGTAGCAGTAGTAGTAGCAGTAGTAGTAGCAGTAGTAGTAGCAGTAGTAGTAGTAGTAGTACTAGTAGTAGTAGTAGTAGTAGTAGTAGTAGTAGTAGTAGTAGTAGTAGTAGTAGTAGTAGTAGTAGTAGTAGTAGTAGTAGTAGTAGTAGTAGTAGTAGTAGTAGTAGTAGTAGTAGTAGTAGTAGTAGTAGTAGTAGTAGTAGTAGACTATTGAACCAAATACTCTAAGCAAGGAGTATATTTCGATTACCTAAATATATTGTTCTTCCATCAAGGTTAGTGCCCACGTTTAACATCAGTATAGAAAAAACCCTTTACCACTACAAGCTATGGAGTTTTGGATCAGTAAATTCTATATAAGGTACTGTTTCTAGAACAAGGAATGTGTTAGTCTGAGATTGCACACAACCTTCGGGTAGTTCTCAATATAAAAGTTGAGAAACCCCCAGAAGGTTCTGTAGGCCGTTAATTAATCCGTGGCCTTTAGCAGATTCAATAATTTATCTGCCACAACCGGATATGAACCGGAACCTTCCAGCATTCAGTGAGCATAGAGGTCCTCAAAAAGATCCTTGCTCCAAAAAATGACAGTCATAGCCCCATCGACTGTCTGATATGGAATTTATATACCAGGAAAATGTCATGAGAGAATGCTTTAAGGGGCGTTTTAATAGTGATACAGACTATTGATAAATGCCAAGTTGAATATTAATAGTTTGAATTGTAATGTATGGCTTAATGTTAGATAACGGAAAATTCACAATTGGGCATACAATTATAATTAAAATGGAATTGTAAAATTACAAAAAAAAAAAAATTCCTTAAGTCCCTGAAATACAGAAAATTAAAAAAATAGTATTCAGGCATAATAATAACACCGAATTATTGACATCAATGAAGATCAAATGCGTTAGATCTAACACTGGCTGTCCCGGCAGGCGTTGATCTGCCCTATTACTCTAAAACAGAGGAATTCCAAATGTTCTCCAACCACTTCATCGTAGTAGTAGTAGTAGTAGCAGTAGTAGTAGCAGTAGTAGTAGCAGTAGTAGTAGCAGTAGTAGTAGCAGTAGTAGTAGCAGTAGTAGCAGTAGTAGTAGTAGTAGTAGTAGCAGTAGCAGTAGTAGCAGTAGCAGTAGTAGCAGTAGCAGTAGTAGCAGTAGCAGTAGTAGCAGTAGCAGTAGTAGCAGTAGCAGTAGTAGCAGTAGCAGTAGTAGCAGTAGCAGTAGTAGCAGTAGCAGTAGCAGTAGCAGTAGTAGCTGTAGCAGTAGTAGCTGTAGCAGTAGTAGCAGTAGCAGTAGTAGCAGTAGCAGTAGTAGCAGTAGCAGTAGTAGCAGTAGTAGTAGTAGCAGTAGTAGTAGTAGCAGTAGTAGTAGTAGCAGTAGTAGTAGTAGCAGTACTAGTAGTAGCAGTACTAGTAGTAGCAGTACTAGTAGTAGCAGTACTAGTAGTAGCAGTACTAGTAGTAGCAGTACTAGTAGCAGTAGTACTAGTAGCAGTAGCAGTAGTAGCAGTAGCAGTAGTAGCAGTAGCAGTAGTAGCAGTAGCAGTAGTAGCAGTAGCAGTAGTAGCAGTAGCAGTAGCAGCAGTAGCAGTAGCAGTAGTAGCAGTAGCAGTAGTAGCAGTAGCAGTAGCAGTAGCAGCAGTAGCAGTAGCAGCAGTAGCAGTAGTAGTAGTAGTACTAGTAGTAGTAGTAGTAGTAGTAGTAGTAGTAGTAGTAGTAGTAGTAGTAGTAGTAGTAGTAGTAGTAGTAGTAGTAGTAGTAGTAGTAGTAGTAGTAGTAGTAGTAGTAGTAGTAGTAGTAGTAGTAGTAGTAGTAGTAGTAGTAGTAGTAGTAGTAGTAGTAGTAGTAGTAGTAGTAGTAGTAGTAGTAGTAGTAGTAGTAGTAGTAGTAGTAGTAGTAGTAGTAGTAGTAGTAGTAGTAGTAGTAGTAGTAGTAGTAGTAGTAGTAGTAGTAGTAGTAGTAGTAGTAGTAGTAGTAGTAGTAGTAGTAGTAGTAGTAGTAGTAGTAGTAGTAGTAGTAGTAGTAGTAGTAGTAGTAGTAGTAGTAGTAGTAGTAGTAGTAGTAGTAGTAGTAGTAGTAGTAGTAGTAGTAGTAGTAGTAGTAGTAGTAGTAGTAGTAGTAGTAGTAGTAGTAGTAGTAGTAGTAGTAGTAGTAGTAGTAGTAGTAGTAGTAGTAGTAGTAGTAGTAGTAGTAGTAGTAGTAGTAGTAGTAGTAGTAGTAGTAGTAGTAGTAGTAGTAGTAGTAGTAGTAGTAGTAGTAGTAGTAGTAGTAGTAGTAGTAGTAGTAGTAGTAGTAGTAGTAGTAGTAGTAGTAGTAGTAGTAGTAGTAGTAGTAGTAGTAGTAGTAGTAGTAGTAGTAGTAGTAGTAGTAGTAGTAGTAGTAGTAGTAGTAGTAGTAGTAGTAGTAGTAGTAGTAGTAGTAGTAGTAGTAGTAGTAGTAGTAGTAGTAGTAGTAGTAGTAGTAGTAGTAGTAGTAGTAGTAGTAGTAGTAGTAGTAGTAGTAGTAGTAGTAGTAGTAGTAGTAGTAGTAGTAGTAGTAGTAGTAGTAGTAGTAGTAGTAGTAGTAGTAGTAGTAGTAGTAGTAGTAGTAGTAGTAGTAGTAGTAGTAGTAGTAGTAGTA
>OZ057412.1:29175356-29182856 GCA_964056705.1 Troilus luridus
TTCCTTAAGTCCCTGAAATACAGAAAATTAAAAAAATAGTATTCAGGCATAATAATAACACCGAATTATTGACATCAATGAAGATCAAATGCGTTAGATCTAACACTGGCTGTCCCGGCAGGCGTTGATCTGCCCTATTACTCTAAAACAGAGGAATTCCAAATGTTCTCCAACCATTTGAATGGCAACTTCATCGTAGTAGTAGTAGTAGTAGTAGTAGTAGTAGTAGTAGTAGTAGCAGTAGTAGTAGCAGTAGTAGTAGCAGTAGTAGTAGCAGTAGTAGTAGCAGTAGTAGTAGCAGTAGTAGTAGTAGTAGTAGTAGTAGTAGTAGTAGTAGTAGTAGTAGTAGTAGTAGTAGTAGTAGTAGTAGTAGTAGTAGTAGTAGTAGTAGTAGTAGTAGTAGTAGTAGTAGTAGTAGTAGTAGTAGTAGTAGTAGTAGTAGTAGTAGTAGTAGTAGTAGTAGTAGTAGTAGTAGTAGTAGTAGTAGTAGTAGTAGTAGTAGTAGTAGTAGTAGTAGTAGTAGTAGTAGTAGTAGTAGTAGTAGTAGTAGTAGTAGTAGTAGTAGTAGTAGTAGTAGTAGTAGTAGTAGTAGTAGTAGTAGTAGTAGAGTATTGAACCAAATACTCTAAGCAAGGAGTATATTTCGATTACCTAAATATATTGTTCTTCCATCAAGGTTAGTGCCCACGTTTAACATCAGTATAGAAAAAACCCTTTACCACTACAAGCTATGGAGTTTTGGATCAGTAAATTCTATATAAGGTACTGTTTCTAGAACAAGGAATGTGTTAGTCTGAGATTGCACACAACCTTCGGGTAGTTCTCAATATAAAAGTTGAGAAACCCCCAGAAGGTTCTGTAGGCCGTTAATTAATCCGTGGCCTTTAGCAGATTCAATAATTTATCTGCCACAACCGGATATGAACCGGAACCTTCCAGCATTCAGTGAGCATAGAGGTCCTCAAAAAGATCCTTGCTCCAAAAAATGACAGTCATAGCCCCATCGACTGTCTGATATGGAATTTATATACCAGGAAAATGTCATGAGAGAATGCATTAAGGGGCGTTTTAATAGTGATACAGACTATTGATAAATGCCAAGTTGAATATTAATAGTTTGAATTGTAATGTATGGCTTAATGTTAGATAACGAAAAATTCACAATTGGGCATAAAATTATAATTAAAATGGAATTGTAAAATTACAAAAAAAAAAACAATTCCTTAAGTCCCTGAAATACAGAAAATTAAAAAAATAGTATTCAGGCATAATAATAACACCGAATTATTGACATCAATGAAGATCAAATGCGTTAGATCTAACACTGGCTGTCCCGGCAGGCGTTGATCTGCCCTATTACTCTAAAACAGAGGAATTCCAAATGTTCTCCAACCATTTGAATGGCAACTTCATCGTAGTAGTAGTAGTAGTAGTAGTAGTAGTAGTAGTAGTAGTAGTAGTAGTAGTAGTAGTAGTAGTAGTAGTAGTAGTAGTAGTAGTAGTAGTAGTAGTAGTAGTAGTAGTAGTAGTAGTAGTAGTAGTAGTAGTAGTAGTAGTAGTAGTAGTAGTAGTAGTAGTAGTAGTAGTAGAGTATTGAACCAAATACTCTAAGCAAGGAGTATATTTCGATTACCTAAATATATTGTTCTTCCATCAAGGTTAGTGCCCACGTTTAACATCAGTATAGAAAAAACCCTTTACCACTACAAGCTATGGAGTTTTGGATCAGTAAATTCTATATAAGGTACTGTTTCTAGAACAAGGAATGTGTTAGTCTGAGATTGCACACAACCTTCGGGTAGTTCTCAATATAAAAGTTGAGAAACCCCCAGAAGGTTCTGTAGGCCGTTAATTAATCCGTGGCCTTTAGCAGATTCAATAATTTATCTGCCACAACCGGATATGAACCGGAACCTTCCAGCATTCAGTGAGCATAGAGGTCCTCAAAAAGATCCTTGCTCCAAAAAATGACAGTCATAGCCCCATCGACTGTCTGATATGGAATTTATATACCAGGAAAATGTCATGAGAGAATGCTTTAAGGGGCGTTTTAATAGTGATACAGACTATTGATAAATGCCAAGTTGAATATTAATAGTTTGAATTGTAATGTGTGGCTTAATGTTAGATAACGAAAAATTCACAATTGGGCATAAAATTATAATTAAAATGGAATTGTAAAATTACAAAAAAAAAAACAATTCCTTAAGTCCCTGAAATACAGAAAATTAAAAAAATAGTATTCAGGCATAATAATAACACCGAATTATTGACATCAATGAAGATCAAATGCGTTAGATCTAACACTGGCTGTCCCGGCAGGCGTTGATCTGCCCTATTACTCTAAAACAGAGGAATTCCAAATGTTCTCCAACCATTTGAATGGCAACTTCATCGTGTTAGTAGTAGTAGTAGTAGTAGTAGTAGCAGTAGTAGTAGCAGTAGTAGTAGCAGTAGTAGTAGTAGTAGTAGTAGTAGTAGTAGTAGTAGTAGTAGTAGTAGTAGTAGTAGTAGTAGTAGTAGTAGTAGTAGTAGTAGTAGTAGTAGTAGTAGTAGTAGTAGTAGTAGTAGTAGTAGTAGTAGTAGTAGTAGTAGTAGTAGTAGTAGTAGTAGTAGTAGTAGTAGTAGTAGTAGTAGTAGTAGTAGTAGTAGTAGAGTATTGAACCAAATACTCTAAGCAAGGAGTATATTTCGATTACCTAAATATATTGTTCTTCCATCAAGGTTAGTGCCCACGTTTAACATCAGTATAGAAAAAACCCTTTACCACTACAAGCTATGGAGTTTTGGATCAGTAAATTCTATATAAGGTACTGTTTCTAGAACAAGGAATGTGTTAGTCTGAGATTGCACACAACCTTCGGGTAGTTCTCAATATAAAAGTTGAGAAACCCCCAGAAGGTTCTGTAGGCCGTTAATTAATCCGTGGCCTTTAGCAGATTCAATAATTTATCTGCCACAACCGGATATGAACCGGAACCTTCCAGCATTCAGTGAGCATAGAGGTCCTCAAAAAGATCCTTGCTCCAAAAAATGACAGTCATAGCCCCATCGACTGTCTGATATGGAATTTATATACCAGGAAAATGTCATGAGAGAATGCTTTAAGGGGCGTTTTAATAGTGATACAGACTATTGATAAATGCCAAGTTGAATATTAATAGTTTGAATTGTAATGTATGGCTTAATGTTAGATAACGAAAAATTCACAATTGGGCATAAAATTATAATTAAAATGGAATTGTAAAATTACAAAAAAAAAAACAATTCCTTAAGTCCCTGAAATACAGAAAATTAAAAAAATAGTATTCAGGCATAATAATAACACCGAATTATTGACATCAATGAAGATCAAATGCGTTAGATCTAACACTGGCTGTCCCGGCAGGCGTTGATCTGCCCTATTACTCTAAAACAGAGGAATTCCAAATGTTCTCCAACCATTTGAATGGCAACTTCATCGTAGTAGTAGTAGTAGTAGTAGTAGTAGTAGTAGTAGTAGTAGTAGTAGTAGTAGTAGTAGTAGTAGTAGTAGTAGTAGTAGTAGTAGTAGTAGTAGTAGTAGTAGTAGTAGTAGTAGTAGTAGTAGTAGTAGTAGTAGTAGTAGTAGTAGTAGTAGTAGTAGTAGTAGTAGTAGTAGTAGTAGTAGTAGTAGTAGTAGTAGTAGAGTATTGAACCAAATACTCTAAGCAAGGAGTATATTTCGATTACCTAAATATATTGTTCTTCCATCAAGGTTAGTGCCCACGTTTAACATCAGTATAGAAAAAACCCTTTACCACTACAAGCTATGGAGTTTTGGATCAGTAAATTCTATATAAGGTACTGTTTCTAGAACAAGGAATGTGTTAGTCTGAGATTGCACACAACCTTCGGGTAGTTCTCAATATAAAAGTTGAGAAACCCCCAGAAGGTTCTGTAGGCCGTTAATTAATCCGTGGCCTTTAGCAGATTCAATAATTTATCTGCCACAACCGGATATGAACCGGAACCTTCCAGCATTCAGTGAGCATAGAGGTCCTCAAAAAGATCCTTGCTCCAAAAAATGACAGTCATAGCCCCATCGACTGTCTGATATGGAATTTATATACCAGGAAAATGTCATGAGAGAATGCTTTAAGGGGCGTTTTAATAGTGATACAGACTATTGATAAATGCCAAGTTGAATATTAATAGTTTGAATTGTAATGTGTGGCTTAATGTTAGATAACGAAAAATTCACAATTGGGCATAAAATTATAATTAAAATGGAATTGTAAAATTACAAAAAAAAAAACAATTCCTTAAGTCCCTGAAATACAGAAAATTAAAAAAATAGTATTCAGGCATAATAATAACACCGAATTATTGACATCAATGAAGATCAAATGCGTTAGATCTAACACTGGCTGTCCCGGCAGGCGTTGATCTGCCCTATTACTCTAAAACAGAGGAATTCCAAATGTTCTCCAACCATTTGAATGGCAACTTCATCGTGTTAGTAGTAGTAGTAGTAGTAGTAGTAGCAGTAGTAGTAGCAGTAGTAGTAGCAGTAGTAGTAGTAGTAGTAGTAGTAGTAGTAGTAGTAGTAGTAGTAGTAGTAGTAGTAGTAGTAGTAGTAGTAGTAGTAGTAGTAGTAGTAGGAGTAGTAGTAGTAGTAGTAGTAGTAGTAGTAGTAGTAGTAGTAGTAGTAGTAGTAGTAGTAGTAGTAGTAGTAGTAGTAGTAGTAGTAGTAGTAGTAGTAGTAGTAGTAGAGTATTGAACCAAATACTCTAAGCAAGGAGTATATTTCGATTACCTAAATATATTGTTCTTCCATCAAGGTTAGTGCCCACGTTTAACATCAGTATAGAAAAAACCCTTTACCACTACAAGCTATGGAGTTTTGGATCAGTAAATTCTATATAAGGTACTGTTTCTAGAACAAGGAATGTGTTAGTCTGAGATTGCACACAACCTTCGGGTAGTTCTCAATATAAAAGTTGAGAAACCCCCAGAAGGTTCTGTAGGCCGTTAATTAATCCGTGGCCTTTAGCAGATTCAATAATTTATCTGCCACAACCGGATATGAACCGGAACCTTCCAGCATTCAGTGAGCATAGAGGTCCTCAAAAAGATCCTTGCTCCAAAAAATGACAGTCATAGCCCCATCGACTGTCTGATATGGAATTTATATACCAGGAAAATGTCATGAGAGAATGCTTTAAGGGGCGTTTTAATAGTGATACAGACTATTGATAAATGCCAAGTTGAATATTAATAGTTTGAATTGTAATGTATGGCTTAATGTTAGATAACGAAAAATTCACAATTGGGCATAAAATTATAATTAAAATGGAATTGTAAAATTACAAAAAAAAAAACAATTCCTTAAGTCCCTGAAATACAGAAAATTAAAAAAATAGTATTCAGGCATAATAATAACACCGAATTATTGACATCAATGAAGATCAAATGCGTTAGATCTAACACTGGCTGTCCCGGCAGGCGTTGATCTGCCCTATTACTCTAAAACAGAGGAATTCCAAATGTTCTCCAACCATTTGAATGGCAACTTCATCGTAGTAGTAGTAGTAGTAGTAGTAGTAGTAGTAGTAGTAGTAGTAGTAGTAGTAGTAGTAGTAGTAGTAGTAGTAGTAGTAGTAGTAGTAGTAGTAGTAGTAGTAGTAGTAGTAGTAGTAGTAGTAGTAGTAGTAGTAGTAGTAGTAGTAGTAGTAGTAGTAGTAGTAGTAGTAGTAGTAGTAGTAGTAGTAGTAGTAGAGTATTGAACCAAATACTCTAAGCAAGGAGTATATTTCGATTACCTAAATATATTGTTCTTCCATCAAGGTTAGTGCCCACGTTTAACATCAGTATAGAAAAAACCCTTTACCACTACAAGCTATGGAGTTTTGGATCAGTAAATTCTATATAAGGTACTGTTTCTAGAACAAGGAATGTGTTAGTCTGAGATTGCACACAACCTTCGGGTAGTTCTCAATATAAAAGTTGAGAAACCCCCAGAAGGTTCTGTAGGCCGTTAATTAATCCGTGGCCTTTAGCAGATTCAATAATTTATCTGCCACAACCGGATATGAACCGGAACCTTCCAGCATTCAGTGAGCATAGAGGTCCTCAAAAAGATCCTTGCTCCAAAAAATGACAGTCATAGCCCCATCGACTGTCTGATATGGAATTTATATACCAGGAAAATGTCATGAGAGAATGCTTTAAGGGGCGTTTTAATAGTGATACAGACTATTGATAAATGCCAAGTTGAATATTAATAGTTTGAATTGTAATGTATGGCTTAATGTTAGATAACGAAAAATTCACAATTGGGCATAAAATTATAATTAAAATGGAATTGTAAAATTACAAAAAAAAAAACAATTCCTTAAGTCCCTGAAATACAGAAAATTAAAAAAATAGTATTCAGGCATAATAATAACACCGAATTATTGACATCAATGAAGATCAAATGCGTTAGATCTAACACTGGCTGTCCCGGCAGGCGTTGATCTGCCCTATTACTCTAAAACAGAGGAATTCCAAATGTTCTCCAACCATTTGAATGGCAACTTCATCGTAGTAGTAGTAGTAGTAGTAGTAGTAGTAGTAGTAGTAGTAGTAGTAGTAGTAGTAGTAGTAGTAGTAGTAGTAGTAGTAGTAGTAGTAGTAGTAGTAGTAGTAGTAGTAGTAGTAGTAGTAGTAGTAGTAGTAGTAGTAGTAGTAGTAGTAGTAGTAGTAGTAGTAGTAGTAGTAGTAGTAGTAGTAGTAGTAGTAGTAGTAGTAGTAGTAGTAGTAGTAGTAGTAGAGTATTGAACCAAATACTCTAAGCAAGGAGTATATTTCGATTACCTAAATATATTGTTCTTCCATCAAGGTTAGTGCCCACGTTTAACATCAGTATAGAAAAAACCCTTTACCACTACAAGCTATGGAGTTTTGGATCAGTAAATTCTATATAAGGTACTGTTTCTAGAACAAGGAATGTGTTAGTCTGAGATTGCACACAACCTTCGGGTAGTTCTCAATATAAAAGTTGAGAAACCCCCAGAAGGTTCTGTAGGCCGTTAATTAATCCGTGGCCTTTAGCAGATTCAATAATTTATCTGCCACAACCGGATATGAACCGGAACCTTCCAGCATTCAGTGAGCATAGAGGTCCTCAAAAAGATCCTTGCTCCAAAAAATGACAGTCATAGCCCCATCGACTGTCTGATATGGAATTTATATACCAGGAAAATGTCATGAGAGAATGCTTTAAGGGGCGTTTTAATAGTGATACAGACTATTGATAAATGCCAAGTTGAATATTAATAGTTTGAATTGTAATGTATGGCTTAATGTTAGATAACGAAAAATTCACAATTGGGCATAAAATTATAATTAAAATGGAATTGTAAAATTACAAAAAAAAAACAATTCCTTAAGTCCCTGAAATACAGAAAATTAAAAAAATAGTATTCAGGCATAATAATAACACCGAATTATTGACATCAATGAAGATCAAATGCGTTAGATCTAACACTGGCTGTC
>OZ057412.1:29200356-29202856 GCA_964056705.1 Troilus luridus
AATAATTTATCTGCCACAACCGGATATGAACCGGAACCTTCCAGCATTCAGTGAGCATAGAGGTCCTCAAAAAGATCCTTGCTCCAAAAAATGACAGTCATAGCCCCATCGACTGTCTGATATGGAATTTATATACCAGGAAAATGTCATGAGAGAATGCTTTAAGGGGCGTTTTAATAGTGATACAGACTATTGATAAATGCCAAGTTGAATATTAATAGTTTGAATTGTAATGTATGGCTTAATGTTAGATAACGAAAAATTCACAATTGGGCATAAAATTATAATTAAAATGGAATTGTAAAATTACAAAAAAAAAAACAATTCCTTAAGTCCCTGAAATACAGAAAATTAAAAAAATAGTATTCAGGCATAATAATAACACCGAATTATTGACATCAATGAAGATCAAATGCGTTAGATCTAACACTGGCTGTCCCGGCAGGCGTTGATCTGCCCTATTACTCTAAAACAGAGGAATTCCAAATGTTCTCCAACCATTTGAATGGCAACTTCATCGTAGTAGTAGTAGTAGTAGTAGTAGTAGTAGTAGTAGTAGTAGTAGTAGTAGTAGTAGTAGTAGTAGTAGTAGTAGTAGTAGTAGTAGTAGTAGTAGTAGTAGTAGTAGTAGTAGTAGTAGTAGTAGTAGTAGAGTATTGAACCAAATACTCTAAGCAAGGAGTATATTTCGATTACCTAAATATATTGTTCTTCCATCAAGGTTAGTGCCCACGTTTAACATCAGTATAGAAAAAACCCTTTACCACTACAAGCTATGGAGTTTTGGATCAGTAAATTCTATATAAGGTACTGTTTCTAGAACAAGGAATGTGTTAGTCTGAGATTGCACACAACCTTCGGGTAGTTCTCAATATAAAAGTTGAGAAACCCCCAGAAGGTTCTGTAGGCCGTTAATTAATCCGTGGCCTTTAGCAGATTCAATAATTTATCTGCCACAACCGGATATGAACCGGAACCTTCCAGCATTCAGTGAGCATAGAGGTCCTCAAAAAGATCCTTGCTCCAAAAAATGACAGTCATAGCCCCATCGACTGTCTGATATGGAATTTATATACCAGGAAAATGTCATGAGAGAATGCATTAAGGGGCGTTTTAATAGTGATACAGACTATTGATAAATGCCAAGTTGAATATTAATAGTTTGAATTGTAATGTATGGCTTAATGTTAGATAACGAAAAATTCACAATTGGGCATAAAATTATAATTAAAATGGAATTGTAAAATTACAAAAAAAAAAACAATTCCTTAAGTCCCTGAAATACAGAAAATTAAAAAAATAGTATTCAGGCATAATAATAACACCGAATTATTGACATCAATGAAGATCAAATGCGTTAGATCTAACACTGGCTGTCCCGGCAGGCGTTGATCTGCCCTATTACTCTAAAACAGAGGAATTCCAAATGTTCTCCAACCATTTGAATGGCAACTTCATCGTAGTAGTAGTAGTAGTAGTAGTAGTAGTAGTAGTAGTAGTAGTAGTAGTAGTAGTAGTAGTAGTAGTAGTAGTAGTAGTAGTAGTAGTAGTAGTAGTAGTAGTAGTAGTAGTAGTAGTAGTAGTAGTAGTAGTAGTAGTAGTAGTAGTAGTAGTAGTAGTAGTAGTAGTAGTAGTAGTAGTAGTAGTAGTAGTAGTAGTAGTAGTAGTAGTAGTAGTAGTAGTAGTAGTAGTAGTAGTAGTAGTAGTAGTAGTAGTAGTAGTAGTAGTAGTAGTAGTAGTAGTAGTAGTAGTAGTAGTAGTAGTAGAGTATTGAACCAAATACTCTAAGCAAGGAGTATATTTCGATTACCTAAATATATTGTTCTTCCATCAAGGTTAGTGCCCACGTTTAACATCAGTATAGAAAAAACCCTTTACCACTACAAGCTATGGAGTTTTGGATCAGTAAATTCTATATAAGGTACTGTTTCTAGAACAAGGAATGTGTTAGTCTGAGATTGCACACAACCTTCGGGTAGTTCTCAATATAAAAGTTGAGAAACCCCCAGAAGGTTCTGTAGGCCGTTAATTAATCCGTGGCCTTTAGCAGATTCAATAATTTATCTGCCACAACCGGATATGAACCGGAACCTTCCAGCATTCAGTGAGCATAGAGGTCCTCAAAAAGATCCTTGCTCCAAAAAATGACAGTCATAGCCCCATCGACTGTCTGATATGGAATTTATATACCAGGAAAATGTCATGAGAGAATGCATTAAGGGGCGTTTTAATAGTGATACAGACTATTGATAAATGCCAAGTTGAATATTAAT
The DNA here is from genome assembly GCA_964056705.1 of Troilus luridus. Taxonomy (NCBI): domain Eukaryota; kingdom Metazoa; phylum Arthropoda; class Insecta; order Hemiptera; family Pentatomidae; genus Troilus; species Troilus luridus. Next base: position 29,202,630 of record OZ057412.1, read on the forward strand.
AGTTTGAATTGTAATGTATGGCTTAATGTTAGATAACGAAAAATTCACAATTGGGCATAAAATTATAATTAAAATGGAATTGTAAAATTACAAAAAAAAAAACAATTCCTTAAGTCCCTGAAATACAGAAAATTAAAAAAATAGTATTCAGGCATAATAATAACACCGAATTATTGACATCAATGAAGATCAAATGCGTTAGATCTAACACTGGCTGTCCCGGCAGG
>OZ057412.1:29220356-29222856 GCA_964056705.1 Troilus luridus
TAGTAGTAGTAGTAGTAGTAGTAGTAGTAGTAGTAGTAGTAGTAGTAGTAGTAGTAGTAGTAGTAGTAGTAGTAGTAGTAGTAGTAGTAGTAGTAGTAGTAGTAGTAGTAGTAGTAGTAGTAGTAGTAGTAGTAGTAGTAGTAGTAGTAGTAGTAGTAGTAGTAGAGTATTGAACCAAATACTCTAAGCAAGGAGTATATTTCGATTACCTAAATATATTGTTCTTCCATCAAGGTTAGTGCCCACGTTTAACATCAGTATAGAAAAAACCCTTTACCACTACAAGCTATGGAGTTTTGGATCAGTAAATTCTATATAAGGTACTGTTTCTAGAACAAGGAATGTGTTAGTCTGAGATTGCACACAACCTTCGGGTAGTTCTCAATATAAAAGTTGAGAAACCCCCAGAAGGTTCTGTAGGCCGTTAATTAATCCGTGGCCTTTAGCAGATTCAATAATTTATCTGCCACAACCGGATATGAACCGGAACCTTCCAGCATTCAGTGAGCATAGAGGTCCTCAAAAAGATCCTTGCTCCAAAAAATGACAGTCATAGCCCCATCGACTGTCTGATATGGAATTTATATACCAGGAAAATGTCATGAGAGAATGCTTTAAGGGGCGTTTTAATAGTGATACAGACTATTGATAAATGCCAAGTTGAATATTAATAGTTTGAATTGTAATGTATGGCTTAATGTTAGATAACGAAAAATTCACAATTGGGCATAAAATTATAATTAAAATGGAATTGTAAAATTACAAAAAAAAAATAATTCCTTAAGTCCCTGAAATACAGAAAATTAAAAAAATAGTATTCAGGCATAATAATAACACCGAATTATTGACATCAATGAAGATCAAATGCGTTAGATCTAACACTGGCTGTCCCGGCAGGCGTTGATCTGCCCTATTACTCTAAAACAGAGGAATTCCAAATGTTCTCCAACCATTTGAATGGCAACTTCATCGTAGTAGCAGTAGCAGTAGCAGTAGCAGTAGTAGTAGCAGTAGCAGTAGTAGTAGTAGTAGTAGTAGTAGTAGTAGTAGTAGTAGTAGTAGTAGTAGTAGTAGTAGTAGTAGTAGTAGTAGTAGTAGTAGGAGTAGTAGTAGTAGTAGGAGTAGTAGTAGTAGTAGTAGTAGTAGTAGTAGTAGTAGTAGTAGTAGTAGTAGTAGTAGTAGTAGTAGTAGTAGTAGTAGTAGTAGTAGTAGTAGTAGTAGTAGTAGTAGTAGTAGTAGTAGTAGTAGTAGTAGTAGTAGTAGTAGTAGTAGTAGTAGTAGTAGTAGTAGTAGTAGTAGTAGTAGTAGTAGTAGTAGTAGTAGTAGTAGTAGTAGTAGTAGTAGTAGTAGTAGTAGTAGTAGTAGTAGTAGTAGTAGTAGTAGTAGTAGTAGTAGTAGTAGTAGAGTATTGAACCAAATACTCTAAGCAAGGAGTATATTTCGATTACCTAAATATATTGTTCTTCCATCAAGGTTAGTGCCCACGTTTAACATCAGTATAGAAAAAACCCTTTACCACTACAAGCTATGGAGTTTTGGATCAGTAAATTCTATATAAGGTACTGTTTCTAGAACAAGGAATGTGTTAGTCTGAGATTGCACACAACCTTCGGGTAGTTCTCAATATAAAAGTTGAGAAACCCCCAGAAGGTTCTGTAGGCCGTTAATTAATCCGTGGCCTTTAGCAGATTCAATAATTTATCTGCCACAACCGGATATGAACCGGAACCTTCCAGCATTCAGTGAGCATAGAGGTCCTCAAAAAGATCCTTGCTCCAAAAAATGACAGTCATAGCCCCATCGACTGTCTGATATGGAATTTATATACCAGGAAAATGTCATGAGAGAATGCTTTAAGGGGCGTTTTAATAGTGATACAGACTATTGATAAATGCCAAGTTGAATATTAATAGTTTGAATTGTAATGTATGGCTTAATGTTAGATAACGAAAAATTCACAATTGGGCATAAAATTATAATTAAAATGGAATTGTAAAATTACAAAAAAAAAAACAATTCCTTAAGTCCCTGAAATACAGAAAATTAAAAAAATAGTATTCAGGCATAATAATAACACCGAATTATTGACATCAATGAAGATCAAATGCGTTAGATCTAACACTGGCTGTCCCGGCAGGCGTTGATCTGCCCTATTACTCTAAAACAGAGGAATTCCAAATGTTCTCCAACCATTTGAATGGCAACTTCATCGTAGTAGTAGTAGTAGTAGTAGTAGTAGTAGTAGTAGTAGTAGTAGTAGTAGTAGTAGTAGTAGTAGTAGTAGTAGTAGTAGTAGTAGTAGTAGTAGTAGTAGTAGAGTATTGAACCAAATACTCTAAGCAAGGAGTATATTTCGATTACCTAAATATATTGTTCTTCCATCAAGGTTAGTGCCCACGTTTAACATCAGTATAGAAAAAACCCTTTACCACTACAAGCTATGGAGTTTTGGATCAGTAAATTCTATATAAGGTACTGTTTCTAGAACAAGGAATGTGTT
>OZ057412.1:29245356-29250356 GCA_964056705.1 Troilus luridus
TAGTAGAGTATTGAACCAAATACTCTAAGCAAGGAGTATATTTCGATTACCTAAATATATTGTTCTTCCATCAAGGTTAGTGCCCACGTTTAACATCAGTATAGAAAAAACCCTTTACCACTACAAGCTATGGAGTTTTGGATCAGTAAATTCTATATAAGGTACTGTTTCTAGAACAAGGAATGTGTTAGTCTGAGATTGCACACAACCTTCGGGTAGTTCTCAATATAAAAGTTGAGAAACCCCCAGAAGGTTCTGTAGGCCGTTAATTAATCCGTGGCCTTTAGCAGATTCAATAATTTATCTGCCACAACCGGATATGAACCGGAACCTTCCAGCATTCAGTGAGCATAGAGGTCCTCAAAAAGATCCTTGCTCCAAAAAATGACAGTCATAGCCCCATCGACTGTCTGATATGGAATTTATATACCAGGAAAATGTCATGAGAGAATGCTTTAAGGGGCGTTTTAATAGTGATACAGACTATTGATAAATGCCAAGTTGAATATTAATAGTTTGAATTGTAATGTATGGCTTAATGTTAGATAACGAAAAATTCACAATTGGGCATAAAATTATAATTAAAATGGAATTGTAAAATTACAAAAAAAAAACAATTCCTTAAGTCCCTGAAATACAGAAAATTAAAAAAATAGTATTCAGGCATAATAATAACACCGAATTATTGACATCAATGAAGATCAAATGCGTTAGATCTAACACTGGCTGTCCCGGCAGGCGTTGATCTGCCCTATTACTCTAAAACAGAGGAATTCCAAATGTTCTCCAACCATTTGAATGGCAACTTCATCGTAGTAGCAGTAGCAGTAGCAGTAGCAGTAGCAGTAGCAGTAGCAGTAGCAGTAGCAGTAGCAGTAGTAGTAGTAGTAGTAGTAGTAGTAGTAGTAGTAGTAGTAGTAGTAGTAGTAGTAGTAGTAGTAGTAGTAGTAGTAGTAGTAGTAGTAGTAGTAGTAGTAGTAGTAGTAGTAGTAGTAGTAGTAGTAGTAGTAGTAGTAGTAGTAGTAGTAGTAGTAGTAGTAGTAGTAGTAGTAGTAGTAGTAGTAGTAGTAGTAGTAGTAGTAGTAGTAGTAGTAGTAGTAGTAGTAGTAGTAGTAGTAGTAGTAGTAGTAGTAGTAGTAGTAGTAGTAGTAGTAGTAGTAGTAGTAGTAGTAGTAGTAGTAGTAGTAGTAGTAGTAGTAGTAGTAGTAGTAGTAGTAGTAGTAGTAGTAGTAGTAGTAGTAGTAGTAGTAGTAGTAGTAGTAGTAGTAGTAGTAGTAGTAGTAGTAGTAGTAGTAGTAGTAGTAGTAGTAATAGTAGTAGTAATAGTAGTAGTAATAGTAGTAGTAATAGTAGTAGTAGTAGTAGTAGTAGTAGTAGTAGTAGTAGTAGTAGTAGTAGTAGTAGTAGTAGTAGTAGTAGTAGTAGTAGTAGTAGTAGTAGTAGTAGTAGTAGTAGTAGTAGTAGTAGTAGTAGTAGTAGTAGTAGTAGTAGTAGTAGTAGTAGTAGTAGTAGTAGTAGTAGTAGTAGTAGTAGTAGTAGTAGTAGTAGTAGTAGTAGTAGTAGTAGAGTATTGAACCAAATACTCTAAGCAAGGAGTATATTTCGATTACCTAAATATATTGTTCTTCCATCAAGGTTAGTGCCCACGTTTAACATCAGTATAGAAAAAACCCTTTACCACTACAAGCTATGGAGTTTTGGATCAGTAAATTCTATATAAGGTACTGTTTCTAGAACAAGGAATGTGTTAGTCTGAGATTGCACACAACCTTCGGGTAGTTCTCAATATAAAAGTTGAGAAACCCCCAGAAGGTTCTGTAGGCCGTTAATTAATCCGTGGCCTTTAGCAGATTCAATAATTTATCTGCCACAACCGGATATGAACCGGAACCTTCCAGCATTCAGTGAGCATAGAGGTCCTCAAAAAGATCCTTGCTCCAAAAAATGACAGTCATAGCCCCATCGACTGTCTGATATGGAATTTATATACCAGGAAAATGTCATGAGAGAATGCTTTAAGGGGCGTTTTAATAGTGATACAGACTATTGATAAATGCCAAGTTGAATATTAATAGTTTGAATTTTAATGTATGGCTTAATGTTAGATAACGAAAAATTCACAATTGGGCATAAAATTATAATTAAAATGGAATTGTAAAATTACAAAAAAAAAACAATTCCTTAAGTCCCTGAAATACAGAAAATTAAAAAAATAGTATTCAGGCATAATAATAACACCGAATTATTGACATCAATGAAGATCAAATGCGTTAGATCTAACACTGGCTGTCCCGGCAGGCGTTGATCTGCCCTATTACTCTAAAACAGAGGAATTCCAAATGTTCTCCAACCATTTGAATGGCAACTTCATCGTAGTAGCAGTAGCAGTAGCAGTAGCAGTAGCAGTAGCAGTAGCAGTAGCAGTAGTAGTAGTAGTAGTAGTAGTAGTAGTAGTAGTAGTAGTAGTAGTAGTAGTAGTAGTAGTAGTAGTAGTAGTAGTAGTAGTAGTAGTAGTAGTAGTAGTAGTAGTAGTAGTAGTAGTAGTAGTAGTAGTAGTAGTAGTAGTAGTAGTAGTAGTAGTAGTAGTAGTAGTAGTAGTAGTAGTAGTAGTAGTAGTAGTAGTAGTAGTAGTAGTAGTAGTAGTAGTAGTAGTAGTAGTAGTAGTAGTAGTAGTAGTAGTAGTAGTAGTAGTAGTAGTAGTAGTAGTAGTAGTAGTAGTAGTAGTAGTAGTAGTAGTAGTAGTAGTAGTAGTAGTAGTAGTAGTAGTAGTAGTAGAGTATTGAACCAAATACTCTAAGCAAGGAGTATATTTCGATTACCTAAATATATTGTTCTTCCATCAAGGTTAGTGCCCACGTTTAACATCAGTATAGAAAAAACCCTTTACCACTACAAGCTATGGAGTTTTGGATCAGTAAATTCTATATAAGGTACTGTTTCTAGAACAAGGAATGTGTTAGTCTGAGATTGCACACAACCTTCGGGTAGTTCTCAATATAAAAGTTGAGAAACCCCCAGAAGGTTCTGTAGGCCGTTAATTAATCCGTGGCCTTTAGCAGATTCAATAATTTATCTGCCACAACCGGATATGAACCGGAACCTTCCAGCATTCAGTGAGCATAGAGGTCCTCAAAAAGATCCTTGCTCCAAAAAATGACAGTCATAGCCCCATCGACTGTCTGATATGGAATTTATATACCAGGAAAATGTCATGAGAGAATGCTTTAAGGGGCGTTTTAATAGTGATACAGACTATTGATAAATGCCAAGTTGAATATTAATAGTTTGAATTGTAATGTATGGCTTAATGTTAGATAACGAAAAATTCACAATTGGGCATAAAATTATAATTAAAATGGAATTGTAAAATTACAAAAAAAAAACAATTCCTTAAGTCCCTGAAATACAGAAAATTAAAAAAATAGTATTCAGGCATAATAATAACACCGAATTATTGACATCAATGAAGATCAAATGCGTTAGATCTAACACTGGCTGTCCCGGCAGGCGTTGATCTGCCCTATTACTCTAAAACAGAGGAATTCCAAATGTTCTCCAACCATTTGAATGGCAACTTCATCGTAGTAGTAGTAGTAGCAGTAGTAGTAGCAGTAGTAGTAGCAGTAGTAGTAGCAGTAGTAGTAGCAGTAGTAGCAGTAGTAGCAGTAGTAGTAGTAGCAGTAGTAGTAGTAGCAGTAGTAGTAGTAGTAGTAGTACTAGTAGTAGTAGTAGTACTAGTAGTAGTAGCAGTAGTAGTAGTAGTAGCAGTAGTAGTAGTAGTAGCAGTAGTAGTAGCAGTAGTAGTAGCAGTAGCAGTAGTAGCAGTAGCAGTAGCAGTAGTAGCAGTAGTAGTAGTAGCAGTAGTAGTAGTAGTAGTAGCAGTAGTAGTAGTAGTAGTAGCAGTAGTAGTAGGAGTAGTAGTAGTAGTAGTAGTAGTAGTAGTAGTAGTAGTAGTAGTAGTAGTAGTAGTAGTAGTAGTAGTAGTAGTAGTAGTAGTAGTAGTAGTAGTAGTAGTAGTAGTAGTAGTAGTAGTAGTAGTAGTAGTAGTAGTAGTAGTAGTAGTAGTAGTAGTAGTAGTAGTAGTAGTAGTAGTAGTAGTAGTAGTAGTAGTAGTAGTAGTAGTAGTAGTAGTAGTAGTAGTAGTAGTAGTAGTAGTAGTAGTAGTAGTAGTAGTAGTAGTAGTAGTAGTAGTAGTAGTAGTAGTAGTAGTAGTAGTAGTAGTAGTAGTAGTAGTAGTAGTAGTAGTAGTAGTAGTAGTAGTAGTAGTAGTAGTAGTAGTAGTAGTAGTAGTAGTAGTAGTAGTAGTAGTAGTAGTAGTAGTAGTAGTAGTAGTAGTAGTAGTAGTAGTAGTAGTAGTAGTAGTAGTAGTAGTAGTAGTAGTAGTAGTAGTAGTAGTAGTAGTAGTAGTAGTAGTAGTAGTAGTAGTAGTAGTAGTAGTAGTAGTAGTAGTAGTAGTAGTAGTAGTAGTAGTAGTAGTAGTAGTAGTAGTAGTAGTAGTAGTAGTAGTAGTAGTAGTAGTAGTAGTAGTAGTAGTAGTAGTAGTAGTAGTAGTAGTAGTAGTAGTAGTAGTAGTAGTAGTAGTAGTAGTAGTAGTAGTAGTAGTAGTAGTAGTAGTAGTAGTAGTAGTAGTAGTAGTAGTAGTAGTAGTAGTAGTAGTAGTAGTAGTAGTAGTAGTAGTAGTAGTAGTAGTAGTAGTAGTAGTAGTAGTAGTAGTAGTAGTAGTAGTAGTAGTAGTAGTAGTAGTAGTAGTAGTAGTAGTAGTAGTAGTAGTAGTAGTAGTAGTAGTAGTAGTAGTAGTAGTAGTAGTAGTAGTAGTAGTAGTAGTAGTAGTAGTAGTAGTAGTAGTAGTAGTAGTAGTAGTAGTAGTAGTAGTAGTAGTAGTAGTAGTAGTAGTAGTAGTAGTAGTAGTAGTAGTAGTAGTAGTAGTAGTAGTAGTAGTAGTAGTAGTAGTAGTAGTAGTAGTAGTAGTAGTAGTAGTAGTAGTAGTAGTAGTAGTAGTA
>OZ057412.1:29275356-29282856 GCA_964056705.1 Troilus luridus
GTAGTAGTAGCAGTAGCAGTAGCAGTAGCAGTAGCAGTAGCAGTAGCAGTAGCAGTAGTAGTAGTAGTAGTAGTAGTAGTAGTAGTAGTAGTAGTAGTAGTAGTAGTAGTAGTAGTAGTAGTAGTAGTAGTAGTAGTAGTAGTAGTAGTAGTAGTAGTAGTAGTAGTAGTAGTAGTAGTAGTAGTAGTAGTAGTAGTAGTAGTAGTAGTAGTAGTAGTAGTAGTAGTAGTAGTAGTAGTAGTAGTAGTAGTAGTAGTAGTAGTAGTAGTAGTAGTAGTAGTAGTAGTAGTAGTAGTAGTAGTAGTAGTAGTAGTAGTAGTAGTAGTAGTAGTAGTAGTAGTAGTAGTAGTAGTAGTAGTAGTAGTAGTAGTAGTAGTAGTAGTAGTAGTAGTAGTAGTAGTAGTAGTAGTAGTAGTAGTAGTAGTAGTAGTAGTAGTAGAGTATTGAACCAAATACTCTAAGCAAGGAGTATATTTCGATTACCTAAATATATTGTTCTTCCATCAAGGTTAGTGCCCACGTTTAACATCAGTATAGAAAAAACCCTTTACCACTACAAGCTATGGAGTTTTGGATCAGTAAATTCTATATAAGGTACTGTTTCTAGAACAAGGAAGGACTGTTAGTCTGAGATTGCACACAACCTTCGGGTAGTTCTCAATATAAAAGTTGAGAAACCCCCAGAAGGTTCTGTAGGCCGTTAATTAATCCGTGGCCTTTAGCAGATTCAATAATTTATCTGCCACAACCGGATATGAACCGGAACCTTCCAGCATTCAGTGAGCATAGAGGTCCTCAAAAAGATCCTTGCTCCAAAAAATGACAGTCATAGCCCCATCGACTGTCTGATATGGAATTTATATACCAGGAAAATGTCATGAGAGAATGCTTTAAGGGGCGTTTTAATAGTGATACAGACTATTGATAAATGCCAAGTTGAATATTAATAGTTTGAATTTTAATGTATGGCTTAATGTTAGATAACGAAAAATTCACAATTGGGCATAAAATTATAATTAAAATGGAATTGTAAAATTACAAAAAAAAAACAATTCCTTAAGTCCCTGAAATACAGAAAATTAAAAAAATAGTATTCAGGCATAATAATAACACCGAATTATTGACATCAATGAAGATCAAATGCGTTAGATCTAACACTGGCTGTCCCGGCAGGCGTTGATCTGCCCTATTACTCTAAAACAGAGGAATTCCAAATGTTCTCCAACCATTTGAATGGCAACTTCATCGTAGTAGCAGTAGCAGTAGCAGTAGCAGTAGCAGTAGTAGTAGCAGTAGCAGTAGCAGTAGTAGTAGTAGTAGTAGTAGTAGTAGTAGTAGTAGTAGTAGTAGTAGTAGTAGTAGTAGTAGTAGTAGTAGTAGTAGTAGTAGTAGTAGTAGTAGTAGTAGTAGTAGTAGTAGTAGTAGTAGTAGTAGTAGTAGTAGTAGTAGTAGTAGTAGTAGTAGTAGTAGTAGTAGTAGTAGTAGTAGTAGTAGTAGTAGTAGTAGTAGTAGTAGTAGTAGTAGTAGTAGTAGTAGTAGTAGTAGTAGTAGTAGTAGTAGTAGTAGTAGTAGTAGTAGTAGTAGTAGTAGTAGTAGTAGTAGTAGTAGTAGTAGTAGTAGTAGTAGTAGTAGTAGTAGTAGTAGTAGTAGTAGTAGTAGTAGTAGTAGTAGTAGTAGTAGTAGTAGTAGTAGTAGTAGTAGTAGTAGTAGTAGTAGTAGTAGTAGTAGTAGTAGTAGTAGTAGTAGTAGTAGTAGTAGTAGTAGTAGTAGTAGTAGTAGTAGTAGTAGTAGTAGTAGTAGTAGTAGTAGTAGTAGTAGTAGTAGTAGTAGTAGTAGTAGTAGTAGTAGTAGTAGTAGTAGTAGTAGTAGTAGTAGTAGTAGTAGTAGTAGTAGTAGTAGTAGTAGTAGTAGTAGTAGTAGTAGTAGTAGTAGTAGTAGTAGTAGTAGTAGTAGTAGTAGTAGTAGTAGTAGTAGTAGTAGTAGTAGTAGTAGTAGTAGTAGTAGTAGTAGTAGTAGTAGTAGTAGTAGTAGTAGTAGTAGTAGTAGTAGTAGTAGTAGTAGTAGTAGTAGTAGTAGTAGTAGTAGTAGTAGTAGTAGTAGTAGTAGTAGTAGTAGTAGTAGTAGTAGTAGTAGTAGTAGTAGTAGTAGTAGTAGTAGTAGTAGTAGTAGTAGTAGTAGTAGTAGTAGTAGTAGTAGTAGTAGTAGTAGTAGTAGTAGTAGTAGTAGTAGTAGTAGTAGTAGTAGTAGTAGTAGTAGTAGTAGTAGTAGTAGTAGTAGTAGTAGTAGTAGTAGTAGTAGTAGTAGTAGTAGTAGTAGTAGTAGTAGTAGTAGTAGTAGTAGTAGTAGTAGTAGTAGTAGTAGTAGTAGTAGTAGTAGTAGTAGTAGTAGTAGTAGTAGTAGTAGTAGTAGTAGTAGTAGTAGTAGTAGTAGTAGTAGTAGTAGTAGTAGTAGTAGTAGTAGTAGTAGTAGTAGTAGTAGTAGTAGTAGTAGTAGTAGTAGTAGTAGTAGTAGTAGTAGTAGTAGTAGTAGTAGTAGTAGTAGTAGTAGTAGTAGTAGTAGTAGTAGTAGTAGTAGTAGTAGTAGTAGTAGTAGTAGTAGTAGTAGTAGTAGTAGTAGTAGTAGTAGTAGTAGTAGTAGTAGTAGTAGTAGTAGTAGTAGTAGTAGTAGTAGTAGTAGTAGTAGTAGTAGTAGTAGTAGTAGTAGTAGTAGTAGTAGTAGTAGTAGTAGTAGTAGTAGTAGTAGTAGTAGTAGTAGTAGTAGTAGTAGTAGTAGTAGTAGTAGTAGTAGTAGTAGTAGTAGTAGTAGTAGTAGTAGTAGTAGTAGTAGTAGTAGTAGAGTATTGAACCAAATACTCTAAGCAAGGAGTATATTTCGATTACCTAAATATATTGTTCTTCCATCAAGGTTAGTGCCCACGTTTAACATCAGTATAGAAAAAACCCTTTACCACTACAAGCTATGGAGTTTTGGATCAGTAAATTCTATATAAGGTACTGTTTCTAGAACAAGGAAGGACTGTTAGTCTGAGATTGCACACAACCTTCGGGTAGTTCTCAATATAAAAGTTGAGAAACCCCCAGAAGGTTCTGTAGGCCGTTAATTAATCCGTGGCCTTTAGCAGATTCAATAATTTATCTGCCACAACCGGATATGAACCGGAACCTTCCAGCATTCAGTGAGCATAGAGGTCCTCAAAAAGATCCTTGCTCCAAAAAATGACAGTCATAGCCCCATCGACTGTCTGATATGGAATTTATATACCAGGAAAATGTCATGAGAGAATGCTTTAAGGGGCGTTTTAATAGTGATACAGACTATTGATAAATGCCAAGTTGAATATTAATAGTTTGAATTTTAATGTATGGCTTAATGTTAGATAACGAAAAATTCACAATTGGGCATAAAATTATAATTAAAATGGAATTGTAAAATTACAAAAAAAAAACAATTCCTTAAGTCCCTGAAATACAGAAAATTAAAAAAATAGTATTCAGGCATAATAATAACACCGAATTATTGACATCAATGAAGATCAAATGCGTTAGATCTAACACTGGCTGTCCCGGCAGGCGTTGATCTGCCCTATTACTCTAAAACAGAGGAATTCCAAATGTTCTCCAACCATTTGAATGGCAACTTCATCGTAGTAGCAGTAGCAGTAGCAGTAGCAGTAGCAGTAGCAGTAGCAGTAGCAGTAGCAGTAGTAGTAGTAGTAGTAGTAGTAGTAGTAGTAGTAGTAGTAGTAGTAGTAGTAGTAGTAGTAGTAGTAGTAGTAGTAGTAGTAGTAGTAGGAGTAGTAGGAGGAGTAGTAGTAGTAGGAGTAGTAGTAGTAGTAGTAGTAGTAGTAGTAGTAGTAGTAGTAGTAGTAGTAGTAGTAGTAGTAGTAGTAGTAGTAGTAGTAGTAGTAGTAGTAGTAGTAGTAGTAGTAGTAGTAGTAGTAGTAGTAGTAGTAGTAGTAGTAGTAGTAGTAGTAGTAGTAGAGTATTGAACCAAATACTCTAAGCAAGGAGTATATTTCGATTACCTAAATATATTGTTCTTCCATCAAGGTTAGTGCCCACGTTTAACATCAGTATAGAAAAAACCCTTTACCACTACAAGCTATGGAGTTTTGGATCAGTAAATTCTATATAAGGTACTGTTTCTAGAACAAGGAATGTGTTAGTCTGAGATTGCACACAACCTTCGGGTAGTTCTCCTTCGGGTAGTTCTCAATATAAAAGTTGAGAAACCCCCAGAAGGTTCTGTAGGCCGTTAATTAATCCGTGGCCTTTAGCAGATTCAATAATTTATCTGCCACAACCGGATATGAACCGGAACCTTCCAGCATTCAGTGAGCATAGAGGTCCTCAAAAAGATCCTTGCTCCAAAAAATGACAGTCATAGCCCCATCGACTGTCTGATCTGTCTGATATGGAATTTATATACCAGGAAAATGTCATGAGAGAATGCTTTAAGGGGCGTTTTAATAGTGATACAGACTATTGATAAATGCCAAGTTGAATATTAATAGTTTGAATTGTAATGTATGGCTTAATGTTAGATAACGAAAAATTCACAATTGGGCATAAAATTATAATTAAAATGGAATTGTAAAATTACAAAAAAAAAACAATTCCTTAAGTCCCTGAAATACAGAAAATTAAAAAAATAGTATTCAGGCATAATAATAACACCGAATTATTGACATCAATGAAGATCAAATGCGTTAGATCTAACACTGGCTGTCCCGGCAGGCGTTGATCTGCCCTATTACTCTAAAACAGAGGAATTCCAAATGTTCTCCAACCATTTGAATGGCAACTTCATCGTAGTAGTAGTAGTAGTAGTAGTAGTAGTAGTAGTAGTAGTAGTAGTAGTAGTAGTAGTAGTAGTAGTAGTAGTAGTAGTAGTAGTAGTAGTAGTAGTAGTAGTAGTAGTAGTAGTAGTAGTAGTAGTAGTAGTAGTAGTAGTAGTAGTAGTAGTAGTAGTAGTAGTAGTAGTAGTAGTAGTAGTAGTAGTAGTAGTAGTAGTAGTAGTAGTAGTAGTAGTAGTAGTAGTAGTAGTAGTAGTAGTAGTAGTAGTAGTAGTAGTAGTAGTAGTAGTAGTAGTAGTAGTAGTAGTAGTAGTAGTAGTAGTAGTAGTAGTAGTAGTAGTAGTAGTAGTAGTAGTAGTAGTAGTAGTAGTAGTAGTAGTAGTAGTAGTAGTAGTAGTAGTAGTAGTAGTAGTAGTAGTAGTAGTAGTAGTAGTAGTAGTAGTAGTAGTAGTAGTAGTAGTAGTAGTAGTAGTAGTAGTAGTAGTAGTAGTAGTAGTAGTAGTAGTAGTAGTAGTAGTAGTAGTAGTAGTAGTAGTAGTAGTAGTAGTAGTAGTAGTAGTAGTAGTAGTAGTAGTAGTAGTAGTAGTAGTAGTAGTAGTAGTAGTAGTAGTAGTAGTAGTAGTAGTAGTAGTAGTAGTAGTAGTAGTAGTAGTAGTAGTAGTAGTAGTAGTAGTAGTAGTAGTAGTAGTAGTAGTAGTAGTAGTAGTAGTAGTAGTAGTAGTAGTAGTAGTAGTAGTAGTAGTAGTAGTAGTAGTAGTAGTAGTAGTAGTAGTAGTAGTAGTAGTAGTAGTAGTAGTAGTAGTAGTAGTAGTAGTAGTAGTAGTAGTAGTAGTAGTAGTAGTAGTAGTAGTAGTAGTAGTAGTAGTAGTAGTAGTAGTAGTAGTAGTAGTAGTAGTAGTAGTAGTAGTAGTAGTAGTAGTAGTAGTAGTAGTAGAGTATTGAACCAAATACTCTAAGCAAGGAGTATATTTCGATTACCTAAATATATTGTTCTTCCATCAAGGTTAGTGCCCACGTTTAACATCAGTATAGAAAAAACCCTTTACCACTACAAGCTATGGAGTTTTGGATCAGTAAATTCTATATAAGGTACTGTTTCTAGAACAAGGAAGGACTGTTAGTCTGAGATTGCACACAACCTTCGGGTAGTTCTCAATATAAAAGTTGAGAAACCCCCAGAAGGTTCTGTAGGCCGTTAATTAATCCGTGGCCTTTAGCAGATTCAATAATTTATCTGCCACAACCGGATATGAACCGGAACCTTCCAGCATTCAGTGAGCATAGAGGTCCTCAAAAAGATCCTTGCTCCAAAAAATGACAGTCATAGCCCCATCGACTGTCTGATATGGAATTTATATACCAGGAAAATGTCATGAGAGAATGCTTTAAGGGGCGTTTTAATAGTGATACAGACTATTGATAAATGCCAAGTTGAATATTAATAGTTTGAATTTTAATGTATGGCTTAATGTTAGATAACGAAAAATTCACAATTGGGCATAAAATTATAATTAAAATGGAATTGTAAAATTACAAAAAAAAAACAATTCCTTAAGTCCCTGAAATACAGAAAATTAAAAAAATAGTATTCAGGCATAATAATAACACCGAATTATTGACATCAATGAAGATCAAATGCGTTAGATCTAACACTGGCTGTCCCGGCAGGCGTTGATCTGCCCTATTACTCTAAAACAGAGGAATTCCAAATGTTCTCCAACCATTTGAATGGCAACTTCATCGTAGTAGCAGTAGCAGTAGCAGTAGCAGTAGCAGTAGCAGTAGCAGTAGCAGTAGCAGTAGTAGTAGTAGTAGTAGTAGTAGTAGTAGTAGTAGTAGTAGTAGTAGTAGTAGTAGTAGTAGTAGTAGTAGTAGTAGTAGTAGTAGTAGGAGTAGTAGGAGGAGTAGTAGTAGTAGGAGTAGTAGTAGTAGTAGTAGTAGTAGTAGTAGTAGTAGTAGTAGTAGTAGTAGTAGTAGTAGTAGTAGTAGTAGTAGTAGTAGTAGTAGTAGTAGTAGTAGTAGTAGTAGTAGTAGTAGTAGTAGTAGTAGTAGTAGTAGTAGTAGTAGTAGTAGTAGAGTATTGAACCAAATACTCTAAGCAAGGAGTATATTTCGATTACCTAAATATATTGTTCTTCCATCAAGGTTAGTGCCCACGTTTAACATCAGTATAGAAAAAACCCTTTACCACTACAAGCTATGGAGTTTTGGATCAGTAAATTCTATATAAGGTACTGTTTCTAGAACAAGGAATGTGTTAGTCTGAGATTGCACACAACCTTCGGGTAGTTCTCAATATAAAAGTTGAGAAACCCCCAGAAGGTTCTGTAGGCCGTTAATTAATCCGTGGCCTTTAGCAGATTCAATAATTTATCTGCCACAACCGGATATGAACCGGAACCTTCCAGCATTCAGTGAGCATAGAGGTCCTCAAAAAGATCCTTGCTCCAAAAAATGACAGTCATAGCCCCATCGACTGTCTGATATGGAATTTATATACCAGGAAAATGTCATGAGAGAATGCTTTAAGGGGCGTTTTAATAGTGATACAGACTATTGATAAATGCCAAGTTGAATATTAATAGTTTGAATTGTAATGTATGGCTTAATGTTAGATAACGAAAAATTCACAATTGGGCATAAAATTATAATTAAAATGGAATTGTAAAATTACAAAAAAAAAACAATTCCTTAAGTCCCTGAAA
>OZ057412.1:29287856-29290356 GCA_964056705.1 Troilus luridus
AGGCGTTGATCTGCCCTATTACTCTAAAACAGAGGAATTCCAAATGTTCTCCAACCATTTGAATGGCAACTTCATCGTAGTAGTAGTAGTAGTAGTAGTAGTAGTAGTAGTAGTAGTAGTAGTAGTAGTAGTAGTAGTAGTAGTAGTAGTAGTAGTAGTAGTAGTAGTAGTAGTAGTAGTAGTAGTAGTAGTAGTAGTAGTAGTAGTAGTAGTAGTAGTAGTAGTAGTAGTAGTAGTAGTAGTAGTAGTAGTAGTAGTAGTAGTAGTAGTAGTAGTAGTAGTAGTAGTAGTAGTAGTAGTAGTAGTAGTAGTAGTAGTAGTAGTAGTAGTAGTAGTAGTAGTAGTAGTAGTAGTAGTAGTAGAGTATTGAACCAAATACTCTAAGCAAGGAGTATATTTCGATTACCTAAATATATTGTTCTTCCATCAAGGTTAGTGCCCACGTTTAACATCAGTATAGAAAAAACCCTTTACCACTACAAGCTATGGAGTTTTGGATCAGTAAATTCTATATAAGGTACTGTTTCTAGAACAAGGAATGTGTTAGTCTGAGATTGCACACAACCTTCGGGTAGTTCTCAATATAAAAGTTGAGAAACCCCCAGAAGGTTCTGTAGGCCGTTAATTAATCCGTGGCCTTTAGCAGATTCAATAATTTATCTGCCACAACCGGATATGAACCGGAACCTTCCAGCATTCAGTGAGCATAGAGGTCCTCAAAAAGATCCTTGCTCCAAAAAATGACAGTCATAGCCCCATCGACTGTCTGATATGGAATTTATATACCAGGAAAATGTCATGAGAGAATGCTTTAAGGGGCGTTTTAATAGTGATACAGACTATTGATAAATGCCAAGTTGAATATTAATAGTTTGAATTGTAATGTATGGCTTAATGTTAGATAACGAAAAATTCACAATTGGGCATAAAATTATAATTAAAATGGAATTGTAAAATTACAAAAAAAAAACAATTCCTTAAGTCCCTGAAATACAGAAAATTAAAAAAATAGTATTCAGGCATAATAATAACACCGAATTATTGACATCAATGAAGATCAAATGCGTTAGATCTAACACTGGCTGTCCCGGCAGGCGTTGATCTGCCCTATTACTCTAAAACAGAGGAATTCCAAATGTTCTCCAACCATTTGAATGGCAACTTCATCGTAGTAGTAGTAGTAGTAGTAGTAGTAGTAGTAGTAGTAGTAGTAGTAGTAGTAGTAGTAGTAGTAGTAGTAGTAGTAGTAGTAGTAGTAGTAGTAGTAGTAGTAGAGTATTGAACCAAATACTCTAAGCAAGGAGTATATTTCGATTACCTAAATATATTGTTCTTCCATCAAGGTTAGTGCCCACGTTTAACATCAGTATAGAAAAAACCCTTTACCACTACAAGCTATGGAGTTTTGGATCAGTAAATTCTATATAAGGTACTGTTTCTAGAACAAGGAATGTGTTAGTCTGAGATTGCACACAACCTTCGGGTAGTTCTCAATATAAAAGTTGAGAAACCCCCAGAAGGTTCTGTAGGCCGTTAATTAATCCGTGGCCTTTAGCAGATTCAATAATTTATCTGCCACAACCGGATATGAACCGGAACCTTCCAGCATTCAGTGAGCATAGAGGTCCTCAAAAAGATCCTTGCTCCAAAAAATGACAGTCATAGCCCCATCGACTGTCTGATATGGAATTTATATACCAGGAAAATGTCATGAGAGAATGCATTAAGGGGCGTTTTAATAGTGATACAGACTATTGATAAATGCCAAGTTGAATATTAATAGTTTGAATTGTAATGTATGGCTTAATGTTAGATAACGAAAAATTCACAATTGGGCATAAAATTATAATTAAAATGGAATTGTAAAATTACAAAAAAAAAACAATTCCTTAAGTCCCTGAAATACAGAAAATTAAAAAAATAGTATTCAGGCATAATAATAACACCGAATTATTGACATCAATGAAGATCAAATGCGTTAGATCTAACACTGGCTGTCCCGGCAGGCGTTGATCTGCCCTATTACTCTAAAACAGAGGAATTCCAAATGTTCTCCAACCATTTGAATGGCAACTTCATCGTAGTAGCAGTAGCAGTAGCAGTAGCAGTAGTAGTAGCAGTAGCAGTAGCAGTAGTAGTAGTAGTAGTAGTAGTAGTAGTAGTAGTAGTAGTAGTAGTAGTAGTAGTAGTAGTAGTAGTAGTAGTAGTAGTAGTAGTAGTAGTAGTAGTAGTAGTAGTAGTAGTAGTAGTAGTAGTAGTAGTAGTAGTAGTAGTAGTAGTAGTAGTAGTAGTAGTAGTAGTAGTAGTAGTAGTAGTAGTAGTAGTAGTAGTAGTAGTAGTAGTAGTAGTAGTAGTAGTAGTAGTAGTAGTAGTAGTAGTAGTAGTAGTAGTAGTAGTAGTAGTAGTAGTAGTAGTAGTAGTAGTAGTAGTAGTAGTAGTAGTAGTAGTAGTAGTAGTAGTAGTAGTAGTAGTAGTAGTAGTAGTAGTAGTAGTAGAGTAT
>OZ057412.1:29340556-29461134 GCA_964056705.1 Troilus luridus
GAACCTTCCAGCATTCAGTGAGCATAGAGGTCCTCAAAAAGATCCTTGCTCCAAAAAATGACAGTCATAGCCCCATCGACTGTCTGATATGGAATTTATATACCAGGAAAATGTCATGAGAGAATGCTTTAAGGGGCGTTTTAATAGTGATACAGACTATTGATAAATGCCAAGTTGAATATTAATAGTTTGAATTGTAATGTATGGCTTAATGTTAGATAACGAAAAATTCACAATTGGGCATAAAATTATAATTAAAATGGAATTGTAAAATTACAAAAAAAAAACAATTCCTTAAGTCCCTGAAATACAGAAAATTAAAAAAATAGTATTCAGGCATAATAATAACACCGAATTATTGACATCAATGAAGATCAAATGCGTTAGATCTAACACTGGCTGTCCCGGCAGGCTCTAGAATCAGCATTTTAAAGAAAGGTTGCAACACCTGCACAGATTATATTTTTATTGTTAGTGATATTGTTTTTTTTTGTGTGGGTGTGAAATTACTAATTGAATTGGAGGAGTATAAATTTGGCAGAAATATTATTTAATCTATAAACAGCCACGGATGGCCACTACAGGATGTTAATTGGGTAAAAACTGGAGGTTGAGCGTGATCTCAGACAAATCACATACCAACACAACAACTTTCTTAGAAACACTTGAGTCTCTACCATGTATTGAACCCAAGAATGAGGGTTGTTGCAAAACAGGTTAAAAAAAATTTGATTAAATTTTTATTGGTAAACAAACA
Source organism: Troilus luridus (assembly GCA_964056705.1). Taxonomy (NCBI): domain Eukaryota; kingdom Metazoa; phylum Arthropoda; class Insecta; order Hemiptera; family Pentatomidae; genus Troilus; species Troilus luridus. The sequence continues at coordinate 29,341,314 of OZ057412.1, forward strand.
AAAAAAGTCCTAAACCTCCTAACTTAGTGTTTTTCTAGCCATCGGTTTTACAGGTAGTGACTCCTAATGGCAGACATCTGATTGCAATCAATACTTACTTAGAATATAATTTAAAATTTCATACATTTTCTTAATTTACATTCAAACCTTTCCTTTTATACATACTTATCTTTGGCCCTGGCTATTTGTTAAGTATACCCTCTATGTTCTGGGGGATTTATTCTTTTCAAATCAATAAGTACCAAAAGATTAAGTACGTGAAAGGATTACTCTAAAAAATCTAGTAAGTAGTAGTTTGCATGTAATTATATCAATATTGTTGATGTAAACCGAATTTGATGTTGTTTTTTTTCATTTTTTAAAGAATTTTATTACATTTGAACAATGAAACTAAATATTAAATAAATAGATACTTTTCAAGTAGAGCCCCTCCAAAAAAAAAAAGTGTAACCCCAACTTATTGTTTTGCCTTTCCTCCTAAGGATAAAGTTATAGATAGTCACTAGTTAAAATTTATTTTGGATTGAATTTAGGACCAATGCTTGATTATTTGATTTTAAATCATCAACCTAAACATTAGTGCCTTATTCTAGCCTGAATGAGATGAACAAGATTTATCCAACAGAATTTTTCGTGTCAGATTCAATAATGCTGATGGGAAGCTCTGACAATTTTCCATCATGCTTCTCATGAAATCTTGGTTTTATGGGAGGTATAATGTTTCATTTAGTAAATATGATCTGTCAAGTTCAGAGATATCCATCCATTTTAACACTGACAAAGGGAAGAAATATAACAATAAAAGTTAAAAAATTGCTTTGCATGTGAAAATCATAGTTTTAGACTAAAATCATATACATTTCTTTTTTACTCATTTCAATTTATATCCACACCCATATGTATATACATATTGGGACTATTGAAATCTAATAATAAAATAGTAATATTCAATAAAATATAAAATCCACTCACAGCTAAAATTGGAAATAATTTCATTAAATTAAAGAGACTAGGCATCAAAACATTTAATTTGAGTACTTGGGCAATAGTAGCATCAAAGGAAACAAAAAAACCAAAGAAAGCTGCTTGTGAATATCAATAACAACATGATTATAAATTAATCCTTTTTACCTATGCTAGAAAATATATACCACTAACTGTGAAACATACTTTTAACAACTGATACATATAAGAAACTAAAGTTGTTTTTTTGAACATTATACATTTCTGTTTGTACATTGTTAATTTGTATGTAAAGATTATGACTTTGTTTTCAAATAATATCAGCAATTTTTTTTATTTTATTTTATGTATTTTTCTGGATGCTGAGGTGTTTCCAGGAAAGGTTTTAGTCAATAGTAATGTTTAAGATTTTGACAGAGCAGCTGAAAGTGATGGGTTGATCATTTAGGATTAAAGTTGGGAGGGTATGGAAAGATGTAAGGATGGAATCGGAACGCATAACAATAGCCTGAGAGTTTTTATTGTGTTCAGCTCAGCCCTGGCACTGACCCTAACTAGGTCTTCCTCAACACTGGTAAATATAATTAATAGCTCAAGAGGAAAGGACAAATAGATTTGGTAGTCATCAGCATATATATTAGATGGTAGGAACAGAGGTGAACTGATTTATGAAGATCATTGATGTAGTAGTTGAAAAGATGAGGACAGATGCTTGAGCCCTATGGACAGAGTGAGGAAAGTGGAAATGGGTTGATTGGATACAGAAACTGCTTGACTCCTGTCAGAGACCAAAGATTGCCACCAGCAATGTCTATTACAGGAGTGGCCAGGCCACTTGATAGTCCGAGCCATTTTTCAATACTTGAAATTTTTCGCGAGCCGCAATTAAATAAATATTTAAAAGCTATACAAAAAAGGTATTACATTTTTTTAAATAATTATAATTATATTTATTAAAAACATATAAATAAAAGTACAAAATATGTGTATTGAATTTAAGTATTACATTTTTTTTATAAATTTATTTATTGATATTTACAACTGTATTACAATAATACATCAAGTAAATAGGATATGTGATACATAATGACATGATTTAATGGCAAGTAGAGAAACTACCCACTTGTAGTACTCAAATCACTACTTCAACTAAGAAGGTCACCTGGCCATCTTCTTTCCAGACACCTCGGAGGATTATCGGGAATTGAAGAGGAAGCTAGGTTTGAAACTAGCTGGTTTGAGTGGGAATGAAGTTTGTTATGAAAGGATAGATACCGGGTTCGGGCCAAATCAGCAACAAATGGGACATTAAGGTCGTTATGGATTACTTTATTCTTAACAAAATAAGGAGCGCTAAGGATTTTACGAAGGATTTCGGATTGTAGGGATTGGATACGAGAGGAATTCGATGGCTTAGTGGAGCCCCAAAGCTCTACTCCGTAAGTCCAAATAGGTCGTATGATGTTCATGTAGATGAGTCTCTTGTAGTTAATTGGGAGGTTAGAGCGTTTGTCTAGTAAGTGTTGAAGTAGCCTGAAACGTCGAGCGGTTTCTTGTCTTTTCAGTCTAGTATGAGGATTCCAGGTTAATCGTTTGTCGAGATGCAACCCTAAGTATCGGATCTGTTCTACAGGCACCAGTGGGATATTATTAAAGGATACTGAAGGGCATGAAGTCATTGGTTTACGACGTAAGGTAAAAGTGATTTGATGCGATTTTTGAGAATTTATTTTAATTCTCCAGTTTTGACACCATTCTTCAAGATCAGTGATATGGGATTGGAGGCTTTGGGATGCACTAACTGGATTGGTGTTGACTGATAATACACATGTATCATCGGCATAGTATTAAAAATCAAACATATTTATTTTACTTCTCTTGATTGTTCTTTAAAATTTGGTGAATAATTGCTTCTCAGTAATTCTTTGAGATGCTGGTTAGTTAATACTGATCGGCGTTTGGATTTCATGAATTTTAAAGTGGAATGAAATGATTCACATAAGTAAGTTGTTCCGAATATTGAAATAGTTCGACAAGCGACCTTTTTTAATTCAGGATACTTCGATTCTGGTACAAATTTCCAAAATTCAGTAATCGACGTCAACTTATATTTTAATTGTAGAGCTTGATCTTCTCGCATATCTATTAATTCTAATTCTCCAGATGCTTTTTGGGACATAATTATATTGAAAATGGAAAACTCACCTTGAATTATGTTAATTTCAAATGGATTAAGAAAAAAATCAAGAAACGATTTAAAATATTTCAAGACTTGAAATCTATTTTGGAATTCCGTCAATATTCCTTCTAGCTTTTTTATATACTCGTTGAGCTTTTCTTGTTTAATATTGGAACACATTTTTTTAATTCGAGGAAAATGACAAAATGTTTTATTTTTAATGTCTTCTTGAAAAAGTTGTAATTTTAATAAAATAATATCTGACCTGTGAGAGGTCAAATATTGTTTTATCTTTCCCCTGCAATTGTTAAATCAGTGGTTGCAAATATTCCACGAAATCAGTCAAAAACAATAAATCTTGTAACAACTCGTCATCATCTAATTCTGAATAAGTTATTACCTTTTCTTTTATAAATGCAGTCATCAGGCCAAAGCAATCTACTAAGCGATTTAATACGTTGTAGCTAGATAACAATCTAACAATGAAAAAGAAATTAATGTCATTTGTAAGTTCTTCGTCTTTTAATTCTTCAAGGAAATATTTGAATTTTTGATGATTTTTTGCATTGTTGCGAATGCCATTTACAATGTGTAACACTGTTTTAATTACATCAGGATATTTTAAATATTTTGTAACAAGATGCTCTCGGTGAATTATGCAGTGAATCGGTATAAATTGTGGTATCATCATCTCATAAAAGCCCAATAAGACCGATTTTTTTACCCAGCATTGCCGGAGCTCCATCAGTTGTAATGCTTACAAATCGTTAAGAGGCACTTCATAAGTTTTCTCTATGGAATCTATTGCATTTTTAATATCGACACCGTGGTTGACTCTTGAAGTGCTACTAAATCTAATAATTCTTCTTTAACAAAGAAGTCAGGTAAAACAAAACGTATGAAACCATTCCAATAGCGGAAGATCTGTGATATCTGTCGATTTGTCTAGGGCTAAGCTGAATGCAATACAGTTCTTCAAATCATTTTTTAAATTATATTCAAGAGATGTATTAATTGCAGTTATGTTATGTTTGTGTGTATCGAGGTGGGAATTTGCGAAACAACTTTGTGGAATGGTGCATTATTTGGACCTAACACTTTAAGTACATCTTCCAAGTTTATTTTAATAAACTCTCCCTCTCCATATGGGCGTTTTGCACGAGGAATATTCCAGGCAATAACAAAACTGGCTTCAGCCACATTATTAGCTTCAAAGCTAAAGGTCATCAAAATTGACTGTTGTTAATTTAAATTTGATTTTAAAGAAGCAAGTTTATCTGATCTTAATTTGGTAATTTGGTGGATACTGATTAGAAAACTGAGGATGATTGGTTTCATAATGTCGACATAAATTGCTAGCTTTACAATTTTTGAGCATAGAATTACAAATAACACATAATGCTTTTCCGATAAAAAAGAAATTCTCATCCCACTCCATTATTAAAACTTCTATTCTCTTGCTCATATTTTCGTTTTCTGTCATATTTTTAAAATAACTGGAAATAAATAAATAAATTTAGAAAATACAAGTTTTGTGTTATTAAAACAATAACAACACGTGTTACATACAACGAAACAAATTTAGTTAACTTACCAAAAATTCCAGATTACAAATTATACCGTTGCAAGCGTGATACAAATTGTTTCCTCCAGAGCACAATGTCAACTGTCAGTTGGAATGAGAGTTTACTAATTCAAAATCGCCCTGGAGTCGGTCGATTACGCCACTGTTTATGTTTGTTCATCCAGTTTTCGATGAATCATATCATTCTTAACTTGAACGGAAATGAAATTTGTTACAACGTTGCACTTAGTCTATCATATTTGTTGACAGTAACAAGGCATTTTGAAACACATACGGAACGATTATAATTTTTTAAAATATAATAGCACAAAAATGAAAAGGGAACTCTGGTTCAGGGTACATTTATCGAGACCCGCAAATAATCCTTCAAAGAGCGGCATGTGGCTCGTGACCTGCAGGTTGGCCACCCCTGGTCTATTATATGATCTTTCCATAGCACATACACGATTTAATATAGATGACTCTTCTGAAAGGTTTACTTTTGAGAACTATGTGTGTGTGAGTGCAAAAAAAACAACTTAATTGTTTTTCAGGGTACTTAACTTTGAATGACCCAATAGAGTACTTTGTAGAAAGTGGTTAAAGATTTAACATTGAAACAAGTTAAAATGTGACAATATAAAAGGAAACTGCTTGTAAAACGCTATCAAATTAAAAAATGTGGGAAATATTTGGTTAGCAAATAATTAAAAAATATAAAAACAACTTTAATCTTTAATTTATGTACATATTAACAATTACCAAAAATTTGTTTTTAATAAAATAAAAATTCTTTTTTTTCAATATTTTTTTTTATAAATAAATATTTTTATTTTTACATGCATATCAATAAATATGATATATGAACTAGAATAGATTGCACATTATATAAAATGGTCCATATTTACAGTTTAGTTTTATAAAATTATCAGTTTATGAGAATAACTAAAAATAACTATGTACAATTCTGAATCCACAAAGTAAATATGATTTTTTTTTTAAATCTTCATTTGTAGTGAAAAAATAAATAGCATAGACTAAGGGGAAAAGAAATTTTAGCAGAAATTCACTTTGTACCGAGCCAGAATAAGATGATAAGAATAAATATCACAGAGATTAGTACATTTATACAAAATGGTTCAAAATTGTTTACACAAAGTAAGCTACTATAGCATAGCCAAACTTTATACACGTTACAAAAAATAGATTTATTACAAGAGAATTTTATAAAATCATAGATTCATCATAACAGATTGAGCACAAAAATACAAATATGACTGTAATACTGATAAAAAAATACTAAATAATATATATTCTGTAAAAAACTATAAAGTGAAAAGATGGATAAAATAAGCAAATCAAGTTGATTATAACTGAGAACAATTAAAATCCAAAAGCTTAAATATTTAACAGTTCTGGACTAAATACATAGTTACTCAACTTTCAAAAAAAGCCTGGATGTGGTTTATCGATAAAAGTAATTACTCTATTTTGCATAATATATTGAAGTAAAAAATAAATATTCTCTTAGAATATATAAAAACCAAAATTGCAATATCTAATATAATAACAAAACCAATAAAATATGCCTTTATAGATTTGTGAAAATGAATGAAAACGTTTTATCTATTTTCTTAGAGCACATTATCAAGAATTTGAGATAATTAATTTGTAATTGGTACCCGTTGGATTTGCATACCACAAATTTAATATTTTGTTTTATAAAAGATCTTGAAGAAAATAAAATAACAAACAAAAAAATAATACCTAAAACACAACAAAGCCCAAAATTCAATTAATTTTATAAAAGTCAGATGTGTCAAATTCAGGAATTTTGAAAAATATGTGACACTGACATTTTTTTCAATGGACTTCCATTTATAATTTGAATATAAAGATTTTCAATATACAGAGGTTTATTGTAAAGAGACACCTTTCTCCAACACTTTTGGTCAGTTCATTCAGGGTTTCAATAAAGACTGTCTCTTTGAACTATTTACTTCAGTAACCACCTTACTTATTTTTCTCAAAATAAAAGTTTCATCTACTTAATTTAACTTAAAAAAAACAAATATTTACAAAATAGAACATCATATCTATAAGCATTCTAAAAAATATTATACATATATTTAATATATTTTTTCTCATAAATAACATTTACACTTAGTATATGAAGTGAAAATTAAGTTTGATAATCATAGATAATCTGTTTAAACCTTTTTTTTTCTTAATTTTAAATTATACCTCTATTACCCACTACTGTACATGGAAAATTTACACTAAGCAATAGACTAGATTATATGATTCACATGAAGTAATAATATTTAAAATTTTAAACATATAAATTCAGTTACAAAACTAGAAATCTTTTCATCTTAATAAATTAATTGATGTAGATAGGGTTATGAATGAACGAGGATAAAATCATGGGGTTAACCCAGGGTTCAGCACGCTGCGTAGTCTGTTGGTCTACAGACAACCAGTACCTCTCTTTTATTTAACTTAATTTCAATTTGAGCAAAATCGTCAATGTAATTAGTTAGTTATAATTTTGTCCATAATAATTTGCACTGACAGACAATTAGCAGCTTATAATTCAGCATTTTTTTAAACTAGGTTGTAACTATCCAGGTTGAAGACCTTTTATGTTCTTAAATTTATCATGTAAGTTTTAATCTAGCACTGGATCTGCTAAGAATAGCAGTTATAAATATAATTATAATGCTATTTAGACTGAGTGAAAACTAGTACTTAGCTAAGATTAAATATATGATTAAAAATATACATAAAAATTACAAGTATTTACTTATATTATGCCTTATAATTTCAGTCGAGATTTCTATGATTTAAATCAGTTATTAAAAAAACATTGATAAAATGCAAATATATAGCAAAAAATTGTAAGTCAGATCCATTTTTCAGACTGATGAACTTCAGAGCTGAAGAATAACCAATGCTATGGAAAGTCCATAAATCATAGAGCACGTAATTATCATTTTATTTAAATTACAGTCTTTTTTTTCCACAAAAATATTTAAATATACTCTTCCATCATGGTTTTTCAACTCCTACAGCAGATCTGAGATCAACATTTCTTTAGGAAGTGTCCCTCAAGTTGTTTACAAAATTAATTCTAAATTAAAGACAATCTTTGGAATGCTTAAACACTACGACCTTTAACAATACCTTCTGGGCTTCAAACAAATAAATAAAAACATATATATATATATATATATATATATATATATATATATATATATATTCTAATGAATCGCAATGAACTTAGTATGATGTGTAAAATGACTAAATGCATACATTCATATATGCACTTGGTATAAAATAACTTCGAAATAGGTTCTACCGTGGAAAGTTCGATATGCATTATCAATATTACTCACAGATATGTAAGGAGAACTACAATAGGTTCTCAACAGGTAATAATAGTTCTGGTATTAACCGAAGTGGATATCAGTCTGGTAGTGGCTGAAGGTAATCATGAGGTGGTCTTGGGTTCGGGCTCAAGTAGCCATCAACCTCAAGACAATCCGAAGCAATCGTGAACTCCGAAGGGGTCCTGCTGTTATTGTTTGCATTCCGTAGTTTCTCGTGCAATTCAATAAAGTTTATTCTATCTCTAGGCTCTGTTTTCCAGCAAGACCTCATAAGTTCACAAATGAAAGGTGGACAATCTTCCGGTGGAATCAGCATTATTCCTTGTAAAATCAATCTTACCACCTGTAAAATGAAGATATGTTCATAATTTAGAGAAGATGCTTTTAGGAAATAACAAAGAAAATCTAGTCCTTGTGATGTATTGATAAAATTAAAATATTAAATATTGAAGGACACTGACATAGCTCTTATATCACACAAGTTTATGTATCTAACAACAGTATTCAGTAAAATTTTAAAATGGTCTCACCTCTTCATTAGAATGTCCAAAGTAAGGCTGCTTTCCAAGACTGTATATTTCCCATAGCACAACTCCGAAAGACCATACATCTGATTCCAAAGTGAACCTTCCATAAGTGACACTCTCTGGGGACATCCAACGTACTGGCAAAAGCCTAGAACCTCCAATCTGATGAAAAAAAAGTTTGATTAAAAGCATTAAACTTTTCTATACAATATATATATGACAAAGCATTAGAGATAAATTATATTTAAAGTTATAATTAAATCACTTAATATTAATGCTAAGGCTAAAAGGAGGAATTATGCCTACAGATTACCGACTTTAAAATTCCTGAATTTTACAATTTATTTCCATTTTAAAGTTATTTTCTATTGTTATTACACCTTATAAATAGATGAAAATTTTATTTTTATTATCTCCATTCTAATATCTATTCAAAATCAATAATACAGTCATTGTTTTTACACACTACAAGTAAATACATTAATTCAATGTGTAAGAAAGGAACATTTCATGGAGGATTCCAAAATATTTTAAGAAATTTGTATATGACATTAAGATTTGTTCTTATCCATTTTGAAAATGAAAATTTAAAAGACTGATTTTCCTATCTTTTTAAACTTTTATTTCAAATTTTAAAAATAAATTATTCATTGTTTTATAGCTAGTAAACTTCATAATGGAATTCCAACCGTTCCATCTCCTTGTCATGTATTCTAGTCAATAAATATTGTTTTAAGAAAGACTTACTACTTTTCTAAAAAAAAAAAAAAAAAAAAAAAAGCATTACAAGTGATTGACAATTATAATAAGGTTAAGGTGAAACACACCCTGAACATTTCTTGCTATTTTCATGGCAATTTAACCTGTATAAGCAATTTGCAACTGTATTCGCTACAATACCCAAACTTTTTATAATATAATGCAATATAAAGTTTATGCTTCTTTCTTATTTTGAAAGATAACGAAAAATATATGTAATACATATAGATGTAGACTAACAATAAATATGACGTAACCCCAGATTAGGGATGCCATTATAATTATATAAGAAGTTCTTTGAATTGAATTGAATAGAATTTGAGTTGCGTCGATAATTAAATATGAATTAATATAACATATTTTCAGCATTGTTCTATTACCAGTTATCTGCATTGGCATCTTTGCAATGAACAAATAAGTTTATTAAAGTAATTTTTAGTCACTAACCTTATAATAATCACAAGTGTAAACATCTCTGCTCATTCCAAAGTCTGCTATTTTCACTTTCAAGTTGTCCCCAACAAGACAGTTCCTGCAGGCAAGATCTCTATGTACAAAGTGCTGCCCAGCAAGATACTTCATACCGGATGCTATTTGTGTGGCGATTGAGAGCAATGATTCCTATAACAGTATAAAGTACTTTAAATAATAGCTAATGGCTAATAAACCATAGTGAATGAATATCAAGTAAAATAATTACCTTGCTTAGAATAGGAACATTTGAATCCGGTTTACGGAAATGTTTTGAATTGCTCCTCAGAACCTCAGTAAGATCACCAAATGGCATGAACTCGAAAACCATCCATGGACTCTTGTTTGATTCTAAACATGACAACAAAGTATGTAGATTTTTTACAAAATTCTTTATCTAATTAGTAATAGTATAAATATTTTAATAATATTTTTGTATTGTTTTAGTTTGATTTCATCAACAAATTTATTTATAACTACTATCATAGAACATTTTTTCTAGATCTGTTTTTACATAACTCTAGGTTTATGCTTGTAAGATTTTATTTTGTAAATATCTTTCTGATGAGTAAATAAAACTAAGAAATTCAAAATTATGATTTTTCACATTTATTACTTAAGAACAGTGTAAAATCGTCAGGTGTTGCAGTAAATGAATTACACAAAATAAGATATACTTATTTTATTTGTGCCTATGTTATTACTTAAGTACGATGGGGAGCACGTATACTTTAGATTATGTGCACAAGTAAAAAATAAATAAAAATTAAATAAATATGTAAATGCCATTTAAATGCTTTTCCTTCTGTACTATAGTTTTTTTAATAGTAGCCATCACTACTTTAAAAGAAACAGGTATTACAAAATGGGCAATCTTTAGTGGTCAGCTAGAGCACAAATGGCTTAAATGCCAAAATTTCAAAATTATACAAAATAAAAAAACCTTCATTGGTCTGTCTTTGGACGAAGTTTCCAAAATAAATTTTAGCATATTATTTCATATTTCTAAACACTGAACACCCCTGTGTTAAATTTATGTTAGATTTATTATTTTCCTAAATAAACTATTAAAATAAATGTTAATAAAATATTAAATTTCTCTTCTGTCAGAAAAAATAAATAATAACAAAAAACACCTCATTAACATAAACATACCTTTTAATGCCACACCAAGTAAAGATAAGATGTTCATATGCTGAAATGAACTCATAATTTCCACTTCTCGCATGAAATCTTCCTCTGCTTCTTTTGAGGCTGAGTTTTTCAAAACTTTTATAGCCACAGTTTCAATTGTCTCATCATCTTTAACTAGTTCACCTAAAATGAAGAAAATAACAGTAAAACCAATCATCAATTAAAATGAGCATGAGGAATTTTATTATATATACAGATAGTAATATAAGGAAAAAATACATAATAGTAGTAATAATATAGGAAAAAAACAAAAATAAAAATATTTAAAAAAATACCTTTGAATACTTTGCCAAAACATCCTTCCCCTATTATGTTGTTGAATCTAACTTTGTCTCTAGAAATAAGTGGCAGAGCCAAAGAACTTGGATCACCCCCAAGGTATCCAGGATTGTTGGCAAATCGATCAGAATTTATTATTCCTTTGGTGAGAGTCACTGGTGTAACCTAAATGAGAAATAACAATTTACAACTATATTATTAATCAAGTTTAACATAACTAGAAGATAGCATTGTTACTTATAAATCTATTAGAATCTTCATATCTGTTCAAGAATAAAAAGCACATACAAAATATATCCGATATATTGTTATTTTATTTTCACATGTTTCCCTTTTTGAAAATTTATTACAAAATACAACCATCAAATGTAAGGAAATTATCTGTATATTATGTGTTAAACAAACTCGGATGATTAATATTTAATAACCTCTAAGATTATTTAGAAATGCTTAATTGCAATATATATAATGATAAAATACAGTCAGCTCTCAATAACTCGATTTATTCGATAAAAAAATGGTTCTGTACCCTTGAGAAAACTTTGTAAAAGAAAAATCAAGAGGATAACACAATATAATATCATGAGAAATTCGTCCTCAATGTCAAATATAGTTAATACGCATTCTTACAAAATAATTCAGAACAAAAAGCAGTCCCTAACTCCCATGGTGGAAGGAACAAACAGATGAGAAAATAATTCAGAATTTTATTTTTCTTGAAGAAACTAGGATACAGATTTGGTCAGAACTAAAATTTATAGAAAAACTTGAGACAACTACTAAGTTTCTACTTTTATAATTAAAAGTGACTACATAAGCAATGAGGAAGCAGATGAAGCAGCCCATAACAGGAAGGAGGACTTTCAATCATATATGTTTGTTAATTATCACGTTTCAGATGACAAAAATATTTCAATTGTTGATGAGATAAACATAACTGTGACAACAAATGAGCTGCAATAATTAACAATTTGTGCATAAGTATATCAACTACACACCTAAAACAACCTATTGTAATACTATGAGGCCTTTTGGTTCAATGTTCAAGATAAAGCATGAACAATACTTTAGCAGAACTCATCGCTTTATTCTTAATGAATAAAACAAAGAATCAGGCACTTCTGAAATACTCCCGACCCCCCTCTCTAATAACAGTCAAAGGAATGATTTATTAAATTTTGATCGGTAGTAATTGTCTCCAAAAATAACAAATGAAAATGTGAAATTTGATTTGTTTGGGTTGGTTAATTATTATTTTGTGTTATAACTATTATTATAATTATTATTAATTTATTTTATAACACCATTTTAACTGTTAAACATTCTGAGTGTTGGTAGAAAATAAAAAAATACTAATAAATGGAGAAAGAAAACTTTTAAATAATATAAGAGATGAAAAATTTTAAGTGAGGTACAGTATTTGTGTTTTTTAGGTAAGTGTATTCATAACATTGACTCTAGAGAGTATGATATCAAAGTTACATAGGGTTAAAATTAAATTATAAAGGATTATTTGCTGATTGTTTAATTAATAATGGCCTAATATATATATATATATATATTTACTGTCTATGCACTCTGACTGTTAATATATAGATTGATGTATACTGATAGGTATATGTGCTCACCCCAGGAATAATCCAACTTACTTCAACTCATATTATACCTACCTATATATGAACAAGGTTTGGTTTGCATCCTACCTCATCTGTACATATTCTTCTGCTAAGTAGAGATCATTTGTTTAAGGGAGTGTTTTTTTTTTCATTATCCTCACAAATCTTTTTTAAATTAAATGAGTGAGATTTATTTGGAACGGCTATTTTGAGTAGAATCATCTTTAATCCCTCTTTTTATTTATTTATTCAAATGTATATACTGAGGGAGATATCCCTCCTTGTTATTTGTTTGCTTGAATTTATAATTCAAATCAAACATCATTGCATTTTATTTTAACCCTCCAAATAAGAAACCATTCTTTCTTATGTATTACCTTTCAGCTAAACTTTTTGTTCTTATTCTTACATTAACTAATGTTTTTGTTAGTTTATAATATTATTTTTACATTATATTTTCAAGTATAAAGAAATAATTTTATACTTTAAAGTAAGTAACTCACAAGATTTTACAAAATTATTAATTTATAATAATACTATTTTCAAACTGGAATTAAAGTTAAGGAGGAATACTAGAAAAGCAATTCAATTATTTTGGCAAAGAATTGTCATTGTTCTAAGGATTAGGTTTATATTTGTTTTAAAAACAGTGTTATGAAAATCGTCAGAGAGGTTGTTCCAGGTGTAGAGTAAAAAATTGAAATTAGTAAATGTTTAATATTTCAAAGTAGCCTTTGGTTTAGTAAATGACATATAAACTATATAAAAAAACAAGGAAATTTCATACCTAAAAATTAATATGTGATAATTATTATTCAATAAAAAATGTATAACTATTTTTTTTTTTAATACAAAGCGATTAAATCTTGGTAACAGATAGTTAATAGCATAATTGTTTAATGGTAATCCTATTAGAGTATACAAGTAATACATTGAAGATTTTCAAATCAATCATTAGTATTTCATACCAAAAATAAAAATAACTGTCAAAAAATAGAAACAACTCACTAGTGTAATTCCTTTGGATTTCTCTTCTAAACTCCGCTGCATTTTTCTCCTGCAGCTGAAGTACATGAAGATGCAAGATGCTATAAGAATTAGCAGCAAGATGATTATTAGTTTAGTGTCCGTCATGAACATGCCAAATATACCAGCTAATACTCCATCTGTAGGCTGCTAGAACAATGTAAGCATTAAAAGAAACACCTAGTGTTTGTAAATGTTTTATAATTGAAAATGTTTTACCAATGAAATAAAGCATGCTTAAATTTTTAATGGTAAACAATTTCATTAAGTGCTAAGGTATCAACTAACTTCTAATTTTTTTCTTACCTGAGGAGATAAATTCGATATGGTCTTGTTCTGTTCTGTTGGAGGTATCACTACGAATGGTTTAGGCTGGTCTTTAACTGCAAATGTGGAGCAAAATATAAATAATTACTTTGATAAATCATTCATATCACCACTATTTATTAAATTTATTTAATTTTAAATTTTATGTTATATAAATTTTCTTCTCTAATGGAATTAGATGTTTATTTGTCAATTTTAATCTTTAGAAGTTTGAAGTCTTGATTCTTCTTTATCATATCTTGTACTCTGAAATTGTCTGTATTACCACTTTAATAAACCTCAGAAGTAGAAAACCCATATTTGGTGTTAATTTTAATAATAAAATAAAATAAAAATATTAAGAAATATAATAAACAGTTATCACAAAAGTGATACAGATTTTTTTTTCTGCCATTTATTGTTGAATTTATATAATTTGGTATTCTGTGTATTCAGGTTCTTTTTCAAATAGTAGGGTAAAATTTAAAAAAATAGCTTAAAAAGCTTTGATAAATTATACACAAATTTAAAAAAATAAAAATCTAAATCTATAATTTTAGCTGTTATTTTCGAAACTGGTATTAGTCCATTTGGATGAAAAAATAATTTAAAATGATTTTAATGATTATTATTTTGTAATACTTTAAAGGGTTTTAAACAGCACTGTTTGCTAAGTTCTAAGTGATAAAAACATTTGCCTGTTTGCCTATATTTTAAAAGTATGTAATTTAAATGGAAACCTTTAGGTATCAGAATATGAAAAAATACTTATACTGGAACTAACAGCTCGCTGGTTTAGGCCCTTTTTCCTTTTTCATACTCAAATAACAGAAAATAGATAACTGTTAAATAATTAAGTACTAAAAAAATTAAATAATTATAATAATGATCAACCATAAATTTTAATTGATTAGAATTATTCGAAAATAAATAAATAAAAAAAAACATGTCTTGCTATTCCTTGGTGCGTGTGTAAACGGTGAAACTGTTTTGTTTTATCAAACAACAGAGAACCAATTTCTTTTGTTCTCCTTTAAAAAACAAACTCCTAAACCGAAATCAGTACACATTCGACTTTATATTGCGGTTAAAGAAAATCGGCAATTTCTGCAGGCTAAATTCACGCATTTCCGCCTCTAATACTTCCGTCACAATAAATTGTTTGAATATTTTTACAATGCATTTTATTCTTTATTATCCCAGTCCTTGAACGTAGATGTAAGCCTGTCAATGGATATTTAGAAAGACAGTGAGGAGCTGAGTAATGGGAAGCCTTCCAACCAATCTACCAATAACGAAGACTTATCCCCACTAGATTGTGTCTTACTGTGTCCAGAATCTTCCCTAGGGTACTGACTCGAATTCCTTATTTTAAAATTATATAGTTTCCTCAACCTCTTTTAAAATATCGTTTGTAATCCTTGGTTACATTAAATAGCACTTAAAAGATCACTTTAAATCTTTAATTTTTAATTAGTCTTTCCATTATCAGGAAATCCAAAATAACAAGATTAGACGACCCACTCCAATTGGCAAGGTTGTCGATATCCCCAGGATTTGCCTATGGACACGCACATGACGCGCGATTATATTAGCTTGTTTGTTGTATTAGTCAAATAGTTCCACATAATAAATTATCTTTACAGTCTAGGTTTGGTGCATTAAAAAATTATGTATATATTTAAAATATGTATATATACATATACATACACATTGTGTGTGTGTATCTATCTAAAACCTATATATCTATAGGTATTTATTTTTATCGAATGTTTATACAATCGAACCTGGATAAGTGTTACCTCCATGAGTGGAATACCTCTATAAGTGGTACAAAACTTGTTGTCCCCTGATTTTTCCCTTGAATAATCTCTATCACTAAAGTGTTTCCCCTCTATAAATGGAATCAATTTTTGTGGAAATTGCTTCTGTAAATGGGACAATTTGTGTATTTACCTCTATTTGTGGAATCTACATTACTACATACTGATACGGTTAGAGAGAGAGAAAGACCGGCTGAAAGGATTAAACCAGCTGTGGGATTAAGATGAGCGGAAGAGATTAAAGAACGGTGTAGAAAGATCGCGAATGGCCGAGAAGACGTATGGTAGCAGACGTACTTGTGAAGCAGATCGTCAGTCGGTTTGGAGTACCCATGGAACTTCACGCTGATCAGGGACGAAACTTTGAGTCTGCAGTCTTCTCCGGGATGTGCGAAGCACTGGGAATAGGGAAGACCAGGACGACACCTCTTCACCCTCAATCGGATGGCATGGTGGACCGCATGAACAGGATAATGGGTCGATATTTGTCTAAAGTGGTCTCCGACCATCAGCGAGACTAGAACCAGTATCTTCACCTATTCCTGTTAGCCTACAGCAGTTTAGCCCATGACGCAATGAGGCAGACCCCCGTAAATGTGGTGTTCGGCAGAGAACTTCGTTTGCCTTGTGATCTGAAATTCGGGTTCAAGCCCGACCAGGAAGTTGAGGGAGAAGAATACATCACGAATCTACGGAAGCGAATGGATAATATCCACGAGAAGGTTTGCACAAACATCCGGCGAGGAAGTGAGAAAATGAAGGAGCGTTACGACATCAGGGTGGAGAAAGGACCAACTTGGAGATTTGGTCTTGCTACATGATCCTCGAAGAAGGCGAGGGTAATCACCTAAACTTCAGAATTCCTGAGATGGCCCGTTTCAGATCATTAAGAGGATATACAACGTCATCTATAGGATCAGGAAGCAGCCCAAAGGAAAACACAAGGTAGTCCATTTGAATAGATTGGCCCCATACAAAGGAGACCATTGCCCGACAGAACACCAGCAAGTCAGGTACCTCAACAACGTGGAGACCAATAATGTTTCAGTTGCACACCCTAAGGTAACAGGTTCCCGTAGAGTAACTCAGACAGTCTACCGAGATATCTTCTCGTTACCAGTGGACTATTCTCTGGCCCATTGCGTCGCCGAAGATCTTAGGACTTCTCGAGGGACTGCAACGGTCTTCAGGAAGAAGTTTGGCGGGACTGAGGAGCTAGAACGCCAAGGGGCGAGCGTCGGGAAGGCACTCCACCACACGCACGAAGGCCAACGTCTGTTTTATTTAGAGTGGAAGGTTGTCAGGAACATGCTTCAACAGACATTCGCCAACACTGGATTCGTCATATTGGTGTGCACGTTCAACCCCTGAAAAGGAAAAGTGTCTCCATCGGTAGAAGCTCATAACTGCCCGATTTTTTCGGGCTATTCTCTGGTGCAGAGCATTTTTAAGGAGGGTGCAGTGTTACGGTCAGAGAGGGGAGAAAGACCGGCTGAGAGGATAAGACGAGCTGTGGGATTAAGCAGAAGGGATCAAAGGACGGTGTAGAAAGATCGAGACAATTCGAACTTTCTGGATCAACCTGGATGAAACGAGAATATTTTTGGAACTTCCGAGAAGTGCCCCACCCCGACCTACCTTGCCTATATATAAGGCCAGCTGTGTCAGTAGTAAAGTTGTTGACTTCTGTGACAGTGAACGGTGACAGTCCGTGTGAGTGACAGTGACGTTTAGTGTCAGCCAGTGGCAGTGTGAACTATTCAGTGATAAGCGAGTGTAATAAACTGTGTGTCAGTTTGTCATATTTGAGAGTTTTACGGTCGTTAGACTTTAATTAGTGAACTGTAAGTGTTAATTAGTAGTAATAAACTATAGTGTAATTTTATTGTAATTATACAAATTTATGTAAATAGTCAAGTTATTTAGTATTAGCAATATCTTATATTTGTAGGAAAGAAATTCGTTGACTGGTAGGTACTAATGTAGGATAGAAATAGTTGGGGGTGCAGTCAAAAATTACACAACAATTAAGTGGAAACCTATTATATTTTATGTGTGCCGACGTTTCGACCTACTTTGTAGGTCATCTTCAGGGCCAATAGGGGTGGCTACTTGGTGCAGAAGGTAACTGGCTAAACTATAAATAATTTAGTTTGAGATATGGAGAGTGAAGATATTGGAGAAACTCAGAAGAAAGAAAGTGAGTCTAATTTGCAGGCTTGCCTTTCTCAAAAGATGCAGGGACCTTAAGATTATCCCAAACTGTGCAAGAATAGGCATTATAAATTCATCGAACAGAGTCAAAAACGCCAAGAGTCGATGTTCGGCCATAATACTTAAAGCAATGATCGCGGAAACCAGGAAGGAGCTGGCTGCTTGGGAGAATAAATTATATCAAGAACATATATTCCTCAGTGGAAAAATAGGAAAGGAAGATTGGAACAAGGTCGACCAAGTCACCT
The DNA here is from genome assembly GCA_964056705.1 of Troilus luridus. Lineage (NCBI taxonomy): Eukaryota > Metazoa > Arthropoda > Insecta > Hemiptera > Pentatomidae > Troilus > Troilus luridus. Next base: position 29,359,875 of record OZ057412.1, read on the forward strand.
GGTTACGAGCCTACCAAGAGGAACAGATGATCAAGACAAAGCAGAACAAGAAATTCAACAAACTACACATGGAGCAAAAACCGAAGAACCCCCTGGCGGTGGGAACACTGAAAAACACAGTAAAGAACCTAACGGGAGAAGTGCTATCGGAGGACACTTTAAAGGTATTGGAAAAGGGACAGGACTTCGCTATCGCTCCTAAGAAGATACCAGTAGATAAGATAATAAGTGGAGTAGAAGCTACCGTGGGACAATTAGATGACAAGATTGCGGAAGAGGTTCGTGGGGAGGTATCAAGAATTTTGAGAAAAACCAAGCCACCCAAGTCTAACTGTTAAAGAATAAAAAGCGTTAAAGGCATTGAAGAAACGGGATGACCTGTTAGTATTACCAGCGGATAAGGGCAACAGCACAGTCATAATGAAGAAGGTAGACTATATCAAGAAAATGGAGGAAGTACTGAATGATGGTTCTTACGAGGAATTAAAAGAAAACCCGACTGGAAAGATAAACAGAAAGATGGCTCAGTTTCTAAAAAACAACCAAGTAGAAACTGTCAGAAGCTTGACCAGGTCTGACCCGAGACCTCCCAGAATCTACAGTCTCCCGAAAATGCACAAGGAAGGAATACCTCTACGTCCAATAGTGGATTGCATTGGTTCGGCAACATACGAAACAGCTAAATACGTCAGTAAAACAATAAAACTGCTTATCGGTAACACTGGGCACCATATAAAGGACTCAAACGATTTTGTGAGGAAAATCGCCGCAATAAAAATTAACCCTCAAAATATACTGGTCAGCTTCGATGTGAAGTCCCTGTCCACCAAATTACCTTTTAAAGATACTCTACCACTTATAGAAAGAGCACTCAGAAAAGCAGACGCAGAACTGGCTGAACTATGCTTGACATCGTCGTATTTTCTTTTTAACGGAAAATACTATAAGCAGGTTGAAGGTGCGAATATGGGATCACCACTAAGCCCACTCGTCGCGGAACTGTTTTTGGAGAATTTCGAACAAGAAACATTAAAAACTTCATGCTTAAAGCCGTCTCACTGGTTCCGGTACGTGGACTACACCTTCGTAATTTGGCCACATGGGAGGGAAACTTTGAATGATTTCTTGAACCACATAAACGGGAGGCACAGGAACATTCAATTTACAATGGAAGTGGAAGATGAAGAAAGCATCCCGTTCCTAGATGTAAAAGTTGAGAAGAAAGATAACCGCTTGGGATACTCGGTATACAGAAAACCGACCCACACTGACCGATACTTGAATGCAGGCTCACATCACCACCCTGCCCAGAAACATGGGGTCATTAGAACGTTGATTACAATAGCCATTAGGATTTCAGAGCCGGTGTGTTTAAAGAAAGAGCAAAGACATTTAAAGAAAGCTCTCATGAAAAATGGCTATCAAGAAGAAATAATAAACAGAGAATTCAAGAAAGCCCAAAAGGCAGGCCCACACACAACAGAAGAAAGAAGAGAAGAAATTAAGAGAGCAGCGATCCCATATGTATCCGAGAAAATAGCTGAAGTACTGAAGAAGTTTAATATAGGAACAATATACACCACAGACAGGAAGATAGGTCAGGTTTTGCCGAATCCAAAAGACAACTTAGGACTCCGGACACCTGGGATATACAGCATTCCATGCTCCTGTGGTAAGGAATACATTGGGCAAACGGGAAGGCTGATATCCACAAGGCTGACAGAACACATTAAAAGTGTGAAGAAAATGGACAGCAAAACATCGGCTTTAGCAGAACATTTCACTACTACTAACCACGCCATAGAATTCGATAAAATCAGAGTAGTTAAGAAATGTAGCAAGGCCACAGAAAGGAAGATACTGGAAGCCATAGAAATAGTTAAACACCCGGAAAACTTCAACAGGGAGGACGGGTACAAATTAAGTAAACTATGGCTCCCCGACATAGAACAGAAGAATCAACAAGAACAACAAATTAACCTAGCAGCGACAATCAAGCCGAACTCCAGCCTATCAGAGCCCAAGCAATCAGAAACCAGCCAATCACAGGCATGGAAAAACAGACTCCGACCCCGGACCCGAAAAAACCCGATCGACTAACGGAAGGAACCGATGAATCACGAGTGGACCCGAGGGGCTACTATATAAGGCCGCGGGTTAGCTGGACATCTTCAGTCTCAATTAAGCCTTGAGGAAGTCAGCACCATGTCTGGTGAAACGTTGGCAGAAAATTCATCTACACGGTCTAAACCAGAAGAAACTGAAGTTTTTTGTATAAATAATTTGTTAATAACTATACATAGTAAAATAATTTTTGACTGCACCCCCAACTATTTCCATCCTACATTAATATCTTATATTATTTTAGCAAGTAGATAACAGTTAGGGCCTAGGTTATAATATGTAGAATATTGTTATTGTAGATTTATATTAGTTTAATAATTTCATTGTTTTAAATAATTTCATTGTATTCTTTTTAATTTGTTAATAAATATTAGTATCTTGAATTTAGGAGTTCCTCAAGGTAGTATCCTTGGCCCAATCCTTTATACAGTTTAGACAGCTGACATCCCAACTCATCCTAATACTATCCTTACCACGTATGCTGATGATACATGTGTATTATCAGTCAACACCAATCCAATTATTACATCCCAAAGCCTCCAATCCCATATCACTGATCTTGAAGAATGGTGTCAAAACTATTAAAATAAAATAAACTCTCAAAAATCGCATCAAATCACTTTTACCTTACGTCGTAAACCAATGACTTCCTGCCCTTCAGTATCCTTTAATAATATCCCACTGGTGCCTGTAGAACAGATCCGATACTTAGGGTTGCATCTTGACAAACGATTAACCTGGAATCCTCATACGAGACTGAAAAGACAAGAAACCGCTCGAAGTTTCAGGCTACTTCAACACTTACTAGACAAACGCTCTAAGCTCCCAATTAATTAAAAAGACTCATCTACATGACCATCATACGACCTATTTGGACCTACGGAGTAGAGCTTTGGGGCTCCACTAAGCCATCGAATTCCTCTCGTATCCAATCCCTACAATCCAAAATCCTTCGTAAAATCCTTAATGCTCCTTATTTTGTTAAGAATGAAATCATCCATAACGACCTTAATGTCCCATTTGTTGCTGATTTGGCCCGAACCCGCTATCTATCCTTTCATAACAAACTTCATTTCCACTCAAACCCTCTAGTTTTAAACCTAGCTTCCTCTTCAATTCCCGATAATCCTCCGAGGCGTCTGAAAAGAAGATGGCCCCGTGACTTCTTAGTTGAACTTGTGATTTGAGTACTACCAGTGGGTAGTTTCTCTACTTGTCATTTTCACATGTCATTATGTATCGCTTAGCCCATTTACTAGATTTTTTTTTTTTATACATTTGTAAATATCAATAAATAAATTGAAAAAAAAAAAAAAAGAATTTAGGAGTAGTTTAATTCATTTGACACCTAGTAGCATACAACAATACTAAGAAAATATGAAGAGATAGGGGGGGGGGGTATTTTGATTGGTACGTAAAGTGTAAACATTAAGCACACGTTTACATTTTAAAACACGGATGATGAAGATGATGTGCAAATAGAATCGGAAACAGATACTCTCGGACTTCAGCCACAGGATTGGGAAAAAGTGTTAGGAAATACCTATGAGAAGCTTCCAACATTTAAACAGTATGTTCACAAGGATGACAAAATAATAACAGCAGGAGAACTGAATGATGAAGAAATCCTAAAAAATCCAAAATGCCAGGTGACAATGAAAATTTGGACAATCCCAACCAAGAAGAAAAAGAACCCAAGAAAATGCAGAAGAATCTGAGAAGCGACCAATCACCAAATGATGCACTAAATTGTATTGAGAAGTTGAAGAAGTGTTTGGAAATCCATAAAGGAGCTGATGATTATGTGGCAAATAAACAAAAGATTAAGTTCTGAAAAAAATAAGTGATTACTTTCATTAATACAATTGTACATATATGTGTAACCCGCAGTGTTTTATTTTCATATAACAAAATTATGTAGTAATTATAATGGTTGTTTAAACATTTTATGTATGAATGCTTTTTTTGTGTGCTACGTAAGCATATAATAAAATTTTACATTTATAAAAATTACCAGTTGTTTGAAAACCTCTTTTAGTGGTACCTGGAACCTTAATGACCTGGATAAGTGAAACCTTGTTTAAGCGGAATACCTACATAAGTGGAATTGAAATCCTGTCACCAAGAGATTTAACTTATCTAGGTTCGAACTATAAGTTTTTCTAGTTCTTGAGATTCAGACTATAAATATATAATTATAATTTTGGTAACGTTTCGGGACTTAATTGTTCTCATATTCATGCCAAATTGATGATGGAATATTCAATATATCATTCAATATACCAAACAGTACAAACATGAACACAAGTACTGTTCATACTGGAAGGTTTCTATGGTGTTCTTTCGGATGGTGCGGATAATATTTGTATGTATAGACATAAAGTAGAAATATTAATAATAAATACATTATTTCTTATATTATCAAAATTGGTAACCCCCGATCGTTTCAATTGTACAGTTATATAATTGTTCAAACCACTCGATTATAATGATTTTAATGAATATTTTTCTTTCTTTCCCAAAATGTGTTCTTTTAAACTGATTTTTTTTTTTAATTGTAACTTTTATACTGTACATGTTTGCTTTTTTAATGGACCTTTTTTTTTTTGTGGCATGTTTATTGATTATTTCCTGCCTAATAATTTGGTCTACACTTAAACCATATCAGAGTACGAAATTCATTTTCTAGATTAAGGCGTTATAATTCGCTACCCGCACAACACTGCAGTCTTATATGAGCTGTTATTTTTGAAAGTCCATTTTTTCATAAATCGAAATAATTAAGGGTTATCTTTTAAAATAACTTAAAAATATGGGCAAACGTTACGTTTTGAAAATTAAGCACTTACAAAGAATGATGTTTTTAATACTATACACCCTTCAAATTTTATTATGAAATAATACTCATAACAATATGAATTTAAAAAGAATAGAAGATCCAAAGCGACTTATACCACTTTAAAAAATAACAGCCCATATAATAATTATACCTCAGAAACTTTTGTTTTATGTAATAGAGATTCAATGTTTTTATATGACTATACAACACTAGTAAAAATAATCTAATAGTATTACCGATAATTTTTTTCATATTAATAACAATATTGTTAGTAATAATTATAAAAACATATTTTACATATTAAAATGTAAGTATTTAGTAAATTTACATATATTTAATAATTATTATTAATTTTTTAAAACATAATATGAAATTCAAAGGGTAGCTCACCAGTTTTCCTGGGACAGTGGAGATCCACCGTCGGCCTGCCTTCGTGAGGACAGACGCACATGTAGCTGTCTCCTTGCTGTATGCACCCAGCCTCCAACCCACAAGGAGCAATTCTCTCAGAGCAATTCCCTTTTCGGAGGACATAGCCGTCTGGAAAAAAATGATCAAAGATATTGAACTTCTGTAGTGAGTGAATAAAACTTGAGATTAAAAACTTAATATAAGTCTGAGGAAATAATTTGTCAGTTGATGTATTTCGTGTAAATGTGTCGTTTTTTTTTTTTTTTTTTTTTTTTCTTAGCCCCTTTGGGTTTGAAGATTTCTATGTAGAATGGAAGATATGACGGAGAGGTATCTCTTGTACTGTACGATGTACATTTTAAGAGGAGGATGAGAAGGTGGAAGGTTCTAATTTATTCATTTCTATTTTTAACTTTAGATTTTTCCGGTGATGGGGCTCACCGTGTCCTTTTCCTTTTGTTTGTTGATTTTATTAATTTCTCAGTTCAGGCTGAGACTTTGTACGTGATCTTGCCACGTTTGTGGCCGTCCTGCTGGGGTGAGTGTCCGAAAAAGAGGGTTAGTACAGTATTTCAGGCTGTCGAAAAATTTAATGTGTCTACGTTTAATGAAGTCTGTAACTGTCGGTATGTCGAGAGTAGTGTGTAGAAGGTCCGTTTTTGTAAATGTGTCGTAGATATTCAATTCAATCACGACGTAATTTGTAAAACCAATTATGTGGGATGCAGCAAACAACAATCAAAATAAAAAAACCATTGTCTATGTCAAGTTTCGGGTATCAATTGTCACATGTCCCTAGAATAATTTTCATGACAATTTAATAGAATGAAGTTTATATAAGAGAACTATCCTATATATGGGAGGGGGGAGACGCGAGACCCATTGAACATGAAAAAACATTCTCACTTAGTTTAGGTTATTCTGATTATTTCCTCTTACCAGTACTTATAATGTTGTATCATGTGATAGGAAAACTAAATGTTTTGTTTTTAATTTAATACTTGTTTTTTTTTCATATAACCATTATTGGGTGAAAGGTGGGCGTGGGAGGCTTACATTTGAACAAGAGAGTGGTAGGATATGTCTTGCACCAGGTTTATTTAATTGAAGAGAGAGTATCGCAAAGATTAACATGGACTTGCAAAGTTATTGGGCTTAGTAACAAATTCCTAAATTGATAATTATCCTAAAGCTGACTACTAAGCATAACAATTATGTTAGGAGTGATCTTATTTTAGATTAGGGTTTGTGTGGTAATTCCTGGATGGTCACGCATCGAGCTTTCGGGTTCGCTAAGCCGAATTTTATTGTTAATATTATTATACAATTATAATACAGTGCTTTAACAATTAAACAATTTTTATTCTTTACAATATTCCAGATCACAGATTGCACCGAAAAACACATTGATTGCATTTTGTTAATTCTTGATATAATCATTGTGTTTTTCTTATAAAACGAGCGCTAATGACAGGCTATGTTCCTAGAAAGAATTGATAATTAAACTAACAACGCCTTTGAGAATTCTAGCGTGATTTTCCAGAAAAAAACAGGATTAACTAAATTAGTACCTAATACAATATAATTTAATTGGCTATTACTTTTATAATTGAGGTATTATTTTATAAATCTCGTATTTTTTATGATAACAAATAAAATCTCATTGCACTATTTTTTCTGTTTTATTTATTTATGATTTACACGTAGAAAAGCGTCAGATTCGTTTTTGTTTCTGTAGTAATGATATTTAAAAATTTGATTTCCCATAATAATCATAATAAATAAAATATATATTAATAATATACTACTATTATATACGTCATAATATATATCCCAATTAATTGGAAATTTCAGAGTACAGCGCTGGAGATCTTATGGAGAATGTTAAGGGATTACGTGTGAGCTCAATGAAACTGACGAAAGAACAGCTGTGACGAAACAAGTATATTCACTAATTTCGAAATATTCCAAATATACATATGTGTGTGTGTGTGTCCAGACAGAGGGTGTCCAATTAAATAGTGCCATCCTACAAACAAGCTTGATTCTGTTCACATAATCTCTTGTAAATGAGGTGATATGTCTATTTTGTGTTGTCGCCAATATGTGAGTGTTTGATATAAATTAATAAAGTTTTTATTTCAATATTTTCTGCAGATCAAGGTCGCTAACTAATCAAATAATGAAAACTTTAAAAACGGAATAAATTAAAAAAAAATTGAATACATTTAAATACTGCACTTCAGAGATAACAATATGCATACCAAAATCAGCGTAAATGATACAATATGATAAATAAAAATTGTAAACAAAATGTCCGCTGCAACCTAAACAAAATAACAACGGCCCGATAATAGCATCGAAACATTGCAATCTTACCGGTATGAAGATAAAAAAAATTACTGAAACAAACTGAAATTAACAATCAACTTCATATTTTTTTAATATTGAATTAACAAATAATAGAAAAAGGGTGATTAACAAAGAATTTATTCAAAACATCAAGTGGCAAGCGGCTCTATTAATTTGGCCACCCCCTGTATGTATATGTATATATATAAGTTAGCTGTAGATGTAATGTGGACCTTAATTAGAATGTTATTTAGAATCATATGATCAATTATTTATTGTTTCGTTTTTGTTCGAGATATTATTAGCATTAGTTAGTTGAAAACATCTGTTACTAAAATATAGACGTATTATCAAGTAAAGTGCTTTATTTTCAGTCTAATTGTAACTGGTGCCGAAACGCGTTTTCCTTTTAGGATAAGAGATTCAACTACCTGTTTGATTAACGGTTCTAGTCTCCCGTTATTTCTTTGTCCCGCGCGAATTATAATAGTTCGAATAAAATCTCGGAAGAATGGTTGAAGCTGAAGCAACAATTGGCTCGGGCAGAGGAAGAGCGGGCGAAGTTGGAGTCCCAACTGTTTAAAGCTAAAGTCCCAACAACACGTTTAGAGATGGTGAAAATAAGGACTCAGACCTCCGCGTTCATTCAAGAGGTAATTTGTCAACTAGAATGTTTTACAGGAATAATATGGGACTAAGAGCACATTATTAAGGGGGCGACCAAATTAAAAGCCTCATTTCCCGGAAAGAAACAGGTGTACTCAATGATGCCGACGATAGATTGAGCACACGACCTAATTGATGGCAACGAAGCCCATTGTCGAGAAGTCAAAAAATGACTGGAAAGAAGTGAAATCACCTAGGAGAAGACACCAAAGTCCACCAAGACGGAACGCTAACAATAGGAATATCGAAAAACGACCAAGCAGAGGCCCAAAAGAGAGAAGGTGGAAACCAGAGCGATGCTGTTACGAATGTAACCGAACCGGTCGTATTCCAGCCCAGTGCAACCTCATACGATGCTACGAATGCGGTAAAGGATCTAGCGAGAAAATGCCCGAGATGCAGTACGAGAACAAATAGGAGGGGACCACAATCAAAGCCTATGGAGGTGAACAACCAGGACTGGAGCCTCAGGCGGACCAACAGGAGAAGCGGGGAGCGTTACACCAGCGGGGAATCTTCGGAGGAGAGTGATGCGCTCATAACTACGAGGAGACACGAGGGGACCGTTGGGAATCCCCAGGGCGAAAGTCCTTCCGGTACAGAAGTATTGACGAGGAAATCAGGTTCGGATTGTGGGTACAGTACTTGGTGGGGCAACCAATCAAGAGAGTTAGTGATTAACAATAGCGCGGAGAAGGGACGGTGTAGGTTTTGAAAATCCGGAGTAATGTTTTTAATTGACACGGGAAGCACCAACCCGTTAATTAGCAAAAGGGGGCGGATAAACTGGGTATTTGGGTTGGACTCAAGAAATGCATATGTCCGGTATCCATAATAAGCGGAAAATGTCGAACCCTGGGTGAAACGGTCTTCAACCTCAACCAATTAACGGGGCGTGACTCGATAAATCGGTCAGTGAACGAGTCGTATATTTCTGTTATAATGAAGAAAATTTGATAATTATTCTAATGAGGGCCTATGTATGTAGTTTTTTTTTTTTTTTTTTAATTTAATTTATTGATATTGACAACTATAATATGATTATAACTAGTAAATCTGCTGATATGTACATTATGACATGAAAAACACATGTGGAGTAACTACCCATCGGCAGCACTCCAATAAAGGTCTATAGTAGATGATCTCGAGGCCATCTTCTTTTCAGACGCCTCGGAGGGTTATCAGGAATAGTATGGGAAGCAAGTTGAGAGACTAGAGGATTCGAGTGTGTATGGAGCTTGTCGTGGAAGGATAGGTATCTAGTTTGGGCCAAATCAGTAACATATGGGATATTAAGATCATGATGGATGAGTTTGTTTGTGACATAATAGGGAGCATTGAGGATTTTACGAAGGATTTTGGATTGTAAGGATTGGATACGAGATGAATTGAATGGTTTAGTAGAGCCCCAAAGCTCACCTCCGTATGTCCAAATAGATCTGATAACTGTCATGTAAATGAGTCTTTTGTAATTAATTGGTAGCTTAGAGCGTTTGTCCAGTAAGTGTTGAAGTAGGGGAAAACGTCGAGCTGAAGTTTCTTGTCTTTTCAATCTTTTCAATGTATGAGGATTCCAAGTGAGACGTTTGTCCAGATGGAGTCCTAGGTAACGTATCTGTTCGACAGGGTTCAGTGGAATATTATTAAAGGATACAGTAGGACAGGAATTCGTAGGTTTACGACGAAGGGTGAAGGTAATTTGATGGGATTTGTTAGGATTTATTTTAATTCTCCAATTTTGACACCATTCTTGAAGGTTTGAGATATGGGATTGAAGAGATTGGGATGCAACAAATGGATCCTTATTTACTGATAACACAGATGTGTCATCAGCGTACGTTGTGAGGACAGTGCTTGGATGGGTTGGGATATCAGCTGTATATATCGTGTGTAGGATGGGACCCAGGATACTACCTTGAGGAACACCGGCAGACTGGGTAAAGAGGAAAGAGTAGGAAAAATTATGGTTTACTTTAAAGGTTCTATTACTGAGGTAGGAACTGATAATAAGGAAGTAAGTAGAAGGTAAGAATTTACGGAGTTTTTACAGCAGACCCGGATGCCAGACTCTATCAAAAGCCTGCTCTACATCGAGAAAAGCTCCCGTGCAGTACATTCCGCGCTCTAATGCGGATGAGACAACGTCCACCACACGATGGCATTGCTGGATGGTGGAGTGTGATGTTCGGAAACCAAATTGGTGATCTGGGATTATTTGATTGGATTCTATGATAGGATGAAGACGTTTCAGAATTGGTTTTTCAAGGATTTTGCCCATTATGGGCAGGAGAGATATAGGACGGTAAGAAGATGGGAGTTCTGGTGGTTTTTTAGGTTTTGGTATCATCTTAACTCTGGATAATTTTCAGGAATCAGGAAAGAATGTAGTGCGGAGTACGGCATTGTATATATATATGTAAGGAGTAGGATCGCTTTCCGAGGGAGGCGTTTTAGAATGTGGGATGTGATTAGGTCGTGTCCAGGGGCTTTGTTGGCGGGTAATCTGTGAATAATGTTTGATATTTCGGAAGGTTGGAATGCTTAAGGAGGAGGGGACAACTGAAGAGGAATACTTAATTCTGCTCCAATACATTCAGAGTGGGTTTGAATAAGGATATCTGGATGAGGGTTAAATGTTTTGAATAAGTGCTGGCCGAAATGTATGTATTTAAAATGTATACTTTCCGATTCATTAAAAACAAAAAATCTCAAATACGGATAGAATACGTTTCTATGCGATTCTGCACAGAAAATCTTAATATGAAATCTAATATACTTCAATATAATATATTATATATATTTAGAATGGATCTAGTATCATTTCTACTACAGGCCTAAATTAGACACTGCCGTTTTAATTTTGTAGAGTATTTTAAAATCATTTAAATACTGTATGTCAACCATTTGGATTACGGATTTTTACAGACCAGTGCCTACATTAAATACGGCTATTGAGTTTTGCAGGATTTGAATTTCGCATGGTTTTAGATATAATTTCACATACTATGGTTAAGACTTAGTCCTTTGAACTTAGGGGATAATTAAAAAGTGTACTTGTATTAAAACTCGTTTTCACAAAATGTAAAATTATTCAACTTTCTCAGAGTTATCTCTAACTATTTAGTCTATCTATCTATCTAACGGCTTTATGGTCCTTGCAGGACCTTGGACTCCTCAGTGATCCTCCTACACTCCATTCTTTGGTCTACATTTAGACAATAAAAATAAAAATGGATAATGGTAAATAAAGAAAAATAATATATATTTGAGGAGTTTCGTAGCAAGAGTTAATATATACAAATTCAGAAAATTATAATAAAATTTCTTTATAACGACAACATTTTAGATTTTATTTAAATTAAATAATTTTTAGGGACTGAATTGAGAAAAGAAGAAAAAAATACTTTATTTGAGAAGTAGAAATAAAAAGAATTCATAGAAGTTTCCTTTATCATATTACGTAAGAATATGTTAATAAAATAGAATATATTGTTGAGATTCCCCCACTCCATTCACTAAATTTAATTACATTATATGAATTCTAAATTGTAGCCAAAATAAATTATTTGTGCTGTTCATGGAAAGTAAATCAATTTCTTACTAGTTTCCATCCGACCTTACTCAATATGCTTTGAGTTGTAAATTGATTTAATCAATTTATCGGTAATGGGAAAACTTCCAATTTATTGCTCAAACAGAAAAGTCATAAACCAACATGTTCCCTTAGTCGATCGCACTGGGAATTTTCCATTCCACCTCTGTTTTTTGAATCGTTAAAGGATCCTGTTTCATTGTATTTTCCCAGAACGATCAAATAATTAGATTTGACTTGGGGTAAAAAGTTATATGGAAAAACAAACAAACTAGGTGAATGAAATATAAAATTTCACCATGCTTTGAAAAAATGAACTATAAAGCTTTATGTTGATGTAAAATTTTCTCCACAGTTGCTACAGTGAAATGGAGTTTTTTTCTGGGGAGAAATATAAGTAAAATCATATTTTATCAAACAGAACATTAGTATACCTATACATTTGTGTGTGTTACAACAACAATATGAGGATGTTTCGCAAGTTAACTTAATACTTTTTAAATAACTTCTTAATGTAATTATGATATTTTAATTATAGATGTGCAAACTGATTGATTTCATGTATTATGAATAAAGAAAAAGCATAAAATAATGATCATTCATTCAATAGAGTATTAGAAACTATAATATGTCTGTAATGATCCAACGATTGTCTATAAAAGAAGTACGAACAGCACAGATCAAAGAATGGTGTTAGGTCTGCATGTAGTCGCTACGAGTTAAGTCACTAGTTTTAACTTTTCATACGGTTTCTTTTTAATATTATCTAAAATAAAAATAATCGTGATTTTTAGTATGAAAAAAATCTAGTTATGGTAATCATTTCTAGCAACGTTTCGAGGTATAGATGATATATGTTTGAAACGTTCATTTCTTGAAAAAATATACTCATTGCCCATAATTACACTCTTTTTTCCATATTAAAGCTCAGGATTATTTATTTTTTTGGAGAACATTATGAAAGGAAACGAACAAAAAGTTAAAACTTGTGACTCAACTCGAAGCGACCACCTGCGGAACTGATACCTGATTAAAATATTCAATAAAATATAAACTAATATCAAGTACTAACTATATGTGGCCTTAGAGAAAAAAACGGATAAATCCAAAATTTAAAAAATTTATTTTTTCAAATTTTTCGCTAGTTTAATCAAGCAATCTTCTTTCGGGTCTAATTGAAACATTTCTTGATTAAACTAGCTAAAAATGTGAAAAAGTCAATTTTTTAAATTTTGAGTTATCCACTTTTGATCCTGAATGCCATGTTGATTTAACAGCAACAAAAATATTCAAGCTTTTTGGTGCTTATTTTTGTATGCAATTATAAACGCAGTGGTATAAAATGGTTATACCGTTGAATAATGCTTAAAATGTTTTTTTTTCTTTTCAAATGATGTTATTTTACCACTTAGTACTGTAGCGAAATCAGGCCGGAGATTAGGCCTAATCTAAACAATTACTTGTAAAATACAATAGAAAGTTAAATAAACCTGTGCCCTTCAGAACCCGTGGCGTGCTACCGTTATGATAACTAATACCACAACACTCCCTGCTCTCACATCTTATATAACATCAACTATATGAAGATAAGATCCTGCTCCTTTCAGATCAAAGGTCATCCCGGGGTTGTAAATCAAGCTAAAGCTTAAACAAACCTCCGAGCAAGATCTGGGATGGTCCAAGCTATTAAACGATATCACTGCCAGGACTCGAATAAAACATTCATTCTTAGATCACAATAAAATTATATTTTTTTTGAATGTATAATAATATAAAGCACAGTGCTATCTGCAGCCCAGGTGAATAAGTGATAAGTCAAATTTTCCCAGTGAGAGTTAGTTGTATTGAGAGATGCGGAATCGTGTCACTCTCGTAGTCTTAGCTTGAAATGGTAAATGCCTAATTTAGCCCCTTTTTCACTACGATTCCTCTTTCCTAAGTACAAGAAATTGTTATTGGAGAAAATTAGACTTAACCAGTTACTATTACTGACATATCTTACACTACCAGCTTTTTCATATTCTATTCACCTCTTTCGAAGACGTATATTACATTATTGTTTTTTGATACTTTTTTATTCTACGACCGAGCCACTATGGACTATGTCTGTTTCAACTGTTTTCGGTATTATATAATAAATTTGATTTTTTTTTAAATAAATAAATAATTTTAAGATACATTTAAATACCACCTTATTCCCTACCAATTAAAAATTCCAAACCTTGGTGTGCCCTAACGCCATCATAGTTATTTTAAATTAAAAATCAGCTATAACACAATTTTCGGAATGCCACAAACAGGAGTTATACAACAATAGGAGTTCGAGTGAATTGAACAATCATACAATTGGAACAAAGAGAGTCGGTCTGCCGTTAGACAGGCAAGGGGCACCCCAACTATTTATTCCACCATGTAAATCACAATAGATTACTCTCCTAGTCTTACTAAAGTGAATATGTAAGACCAATATATAGTCTTACTAAAGTAAATATGTAGAAATGAAATTCCATTTACAGCAAAATCGTAATATTTTATATTTTAACGTCCTAAATTGGCCCTACTAATTTTTGCTTGTCACTATCAATAACACGAAAAAAATATTTTTTTTAAATTTCCATCTATATTATACTAATACAAGTAAATAGAATAAATGATATGTAATGGCATGAAATAAAGACAAGTAGAGAAACTACTCGTACCCACTGGTAATACTCAAATTAGATAATTCAACTTGGAACGTAACGAGGCCATTTTCTTTTCAGACACCTCGAATGAATATCAGAAATTTAAAATTAGGTTTGAGTGGATTTCAATACTGGATTTGAGGGAGAATAAAGTTTGTCGTGAAAGGATAGATATCGTGATTTGGGCTAAATTAGCAAGAAATGGGAGATTAAGGTCATTATGAATGAATTTATTCGTAACAAAACATTGTAGATTGTACGTAGGACTCTGAATTGTATGGATTGGATACGAGAAGAATTAGATGGCTCAGTCAAGACCTAAAGCACTACGCTGTAAGTCCGAATAGGTCTTATAACAGTTATGTCTATGAGTCTTTTGTAATTAATTGGGAGCATAGTCTAGTAAGTGTAGAAGTAGTCTGAAACGGTTACTAGGGGAAAAAACTTAATTATTGATGACCAAGCCTTATTTGACAATAAGTAAATTGGAGTCATATTAAATTGAAATTCCCAGCCAATCAAAAGTTATTGGATGCTTTTTTGAATATTATCCTTATGCTAAAAATAACAAACAACTGACCGTTGAAAGCAGTGGTTCCTAGACTTTTTTGTACTACGCCCCCACTCTTCAAATAAAATACTTCCTCGCCCCCCTTGTACAATAAATTGTACATATGGAAAAAACTACATGTATTATTTTGAAAACAAACTAATTAGTTTTACTATGACAAGAAATAACAGTAGTTTTAAAAAAAAAAGAAAAATAGAAGTATTGGTAAGAGAAAAAACAATTAAAATTAAGTGAGAATTTTTTTATTATTTTCAACTGGTCTTGCGCCGCCCAGGTAGCAGACAAAAGAACCCTGCTTTAAAGGATAACGCCTTATTAGAGGCGGTGGATGAGCAAGGCATATTTGTTCTTAACATCTACATCTATAATAATTTACTCTCACATAAATACATACATTCATTGTCACGGAATTTAAAACGGGAAATAATATTTGATAAAATCTGCATAGCGAAGATGAATCTAAATGATGCATGAAAACGGTAGTCATTAGTGTAGATGACTGTTCCTCGAAATTCTAAAAAAGCATATGACTAAGAAATATGATGTGTCAGAATGCATAGTCATAATAACAATAAATTATATTCGTAAGCATTGATTATTAAATATAAAAAATCTTTAAGGAGCAATTTTTATTAAATAGTTCAGAACTGTTGGATTCAATTCTTCATTCGAATAATGCCTTAACTCTTATATGCATAAATTGATTTAGTTTTGTGGATTGCATATGCACTAATTAAACTCTACCACAAAACATATAGCATGAATTTATAGCATCAACGTATGCAAACCAAAAACTTATCTTGGATACCCTAACTATAAAGAATCAGCGTTAGGTTCTCAGCAAAATTAGCCAGGTTTCTTAAAATTCTGCAACGAGCGTGGAGCGACCCAGAATTGACTAACATCATGAATTCACTTTAAGGAAAATCAAGTATCTCTCTAAGAATTGCTTTTCTTTTAAGTTCAAAACTTTCCTAATTTGAAATTTTAAGGAAAAGGCATCTCCAATTAGATATTTCAAAAATATTTGAAAAGAAATGTCAAAGATATTAACAATTTTAATTTATGTGTTATTCACACATCATTGAACTGATAAAAATTAACTTTTACTTGATATCAATATTAACAGGTAAAAAGCCAACATTCTTAACAATTTTTAAAAATCGTTCTCCAACTGCTAGATAATATTTCTTTTTTTTATTTTATTTTTTTTTTTTAATTCCCATCGACAAGCTAGGTTTCTGTCTCTGTCACCATAAACATAAGATCATCGGGTGCATTGGCAAGAGAATTCTAACCATAAAACTTTTTTTTCTGGCTAAAAATAGCTTTTTTTATATAATAAAAACTAAGAATAAATTATCACCAGTTTGGATTCCGGGCATCCCACTCCACTATTCAGCAATGTCATCGTGTGTTGGATGTAGTCTCCTCTGCATTAGAACGTGGATCATATTGTTTGGGCGTCATTCTTGATGTGGAACAGGCATTTGACCGAGTCTGGCATCCGGGATTACTCTACAAACTCCGTCAATTCCTACCTTCTACTTACTTCCTTATTATCAGTTCCTACCTCAGTAATAGAACCTTTAAAGTAAACCATAATAATGTCTATTCATCCTTCTTTTCCCAATCTGCTGGTGTTCCTCAAGGTAGTATCCTTGGCCCAATCCTTTATACAGTTTATACAGCTGACATCCCAACTCATCCTAATACTATCCTTACCACGTATGGTGATGATACATGTGTATTATCAGTCAACACCAATCCAATTATTGCATCCCAAAGCCTCCAATCCCATATCACTGATCTTGAAGAATGGTGTAAAAACTGGAGAATTAAAATAAACTCTCAAAAATCGCATCAAATCACTTTTACCTTACGTCGTAAACCAATGACTTCCTGCCCTTCAGTATCCTTTAATAATACCCCACTGGTGCCTGTAGAACAGATCCGATCCACTAAGCCATCGAATTCCTCTTGTATCCAATCCCTACAATCCAAAATCCTTCATAAAATCCTTAATGCTCCTTATTTTGTTAAGAATAAAATCATCCATAACGACCTTAATGTCCCATTTGTTGCTGATTTGGCCCGAACCCGCTGTCTATCCTTTCATAACAAACTTCATTTCCACTCAAACCCTCTAGTTTCAAACCTAGCTTCCTCTTCAATTCCCGATAATCCTCCGAGGCGTCTGAAAAGAAGATGTCCCCGTGACTTCTTAGTTGAACTTGTGATTTGAGTACTACCAGTGGGTAGTTTCTCTACTTGTTATTTTCACCTGTCATTATGTATCGCTTACCCCATTTACTTGATGTATTTTTTTTGATACAGTTGTAAATATCAATAAATAAATTTAAAAAAAAAAGAATAAATTAACCAAAAAGAACTAAAACTACAAGAACTAATGTAGATTGGAAATGAAATATGAAAACGAAGAATTCATTGGGCACCTAGAAAGAATGAACCCGAGCAAAGCTGCAAACAGGGTATTCACGTGTCTCTAAAAAATGAAAATGGCTAATACTTGGATTAAGGAGAATGAATAGGACAATAAAGTACTAGAGGTATTGAAGGACGTTCTTCACTTAGGAAGGAACTTCAGAACGCTCTGAGTTTTCAAGAAAGGTCAAAAAGAAAAAACAGACACAATAATGACGCAGAAAAGAAAGCACAAATACGGGCAAAGAATGAAAGAGATAAAGAAGAAAAGTGAAACAGCTGAAACAAACGTAAATCATATTGGCTCTTACAAAATTAAGAGAGAAGGAAGAAGATAATTGATGTAATGTGGTGTATAATAAAAATGACCGTTTTATCAAATTCCAGAGTTCAAAAGGAAAAAAAAAGCTGTTGAGTCAAATCCCTTCACAAGTATTCGCGAACTTGTCAGGGAGTGTGGTGTGTCGAAAGATACTGTTAGTCGTCATCTTCTCTACATGGGGAAGGTGAAACGGGCATTTATTTTTATACACCCCATTATTATGAAAGTAAGAGAAATAATTTTTAAATGAAATGCTTTTATTAGTTTTTATAGTGAATAATTACTTTTTTTATTTTCAAAAATAAAAGGAATCCTCTGAAACGCCTATGTAACAAATTTAACTAGGCATAAGTAAGAAGATTTTGTTATATAAAAACAGATTTATTTATTGGAGCGAAGATTTATTGCAGTTGGTCATTCTATACTCCGGGACAAATTTGATTTTTTCCTATTGATTTAGCATTTAATTTTTAACAATGTATTATGACATTAAATGTCGACGTAGTTCGTTTGATGTCAATAAACACAAGTGGGAGAAGAAGCTGATGGGTTTTCCCTAATTAACGATTAATAATTTGGCCTATTTCCCTTCCAGCAAGCCGTTGGATCAATATATCTCCGGAAGCTCTTGTTCCACCCTGAACCATTATTCCTCCTACTTGACTTTGACCTGGCCCGTTGAATAACAATTACAGCTACTTAAAGGCAAAAAAAAAGCAACTTTATCTCCCACTTGTGTTTATTTATTACTATTAGTTTATTTGTTACATAAAATAACATATATTAGTATATTTTATGTAACAAATAAACTAGTAATAATAATAATTAAACACAAGTGGGAGAAAAAGTTGCTGTAAAAAGAATTGATCATGATGCAATCCGAGAAAAATAAAAGAGTAATTTATTTGTTTATGTTAGTAACAATGGGTAAATAATTTTACTAATCACATTTAATAGTGTATTGCATCATCTTTCATTTCAAGTACTCTTATTCATAGATAAGCACAATTTTTTCAAAAGATGTTTCTTTTACTGAGTTACAGCTCTCCGCGCCATCCCTCAGATATGCATCAAAATCATGCGATCTTTTTAATTAAACATGATTCAAGAGACATTTTCTAAAGATCTCTATGGACCTCAGGGTTTGAGGAACAAAATGGCCATTCCAACAGCTTGATTCCCCTCTAATGGAATCCGTCCATTTTTATAATTGATTTGTGAAGGTGCGCGTTATCTTGAAGAAAAAAATGTCATGGACAAGGTCCTGTGAATAGGTTTACGTAATTGGTAATATTTTTAAAATAAAATATTGATGCCCTACGCCTCTAGCTCTTCATAATCCTCGTCTTCACTGATCAGCTATATATTCTTCAAGACCTCAATCGCACCATTAACGTTTCCATCCTCAACGTCTGTGTTAGGCTACACCTACATTGGATCCGGTGTGATACGATGAGACGTCGCAAGCAAACCAAATGACTGAAATATATCGATAGTTATAACATTTGGTTCTTTAAATTTATAAAATTAAGATTATTTATTAATTATTTTCAATACATTTATATTTTACTATAATGTAAAGTAAAATATGTATAATGTATACACCCCAGCACCGTATGTGATAGAATCACGTCGCACCGAATCAGATCCAATGTAGGTGTAGCCTTAGACACAGAAAGCGGGTTATGAGGCACTCAACTAGCCGGCACTCATATTGCGAAGCTTTTGCCGGGCTGTAGCAGCTTCCGTGTAATTCTTGTAGCCGATCAAAGTTTCTGCACAGTCTGTTGTTGGTATAGAAGTTGTTTCATCATCTAATTGCATAAGTGATGCCACAGCTGCATATCTACTGGCACCGTCGTTGATCCGCTCGGCCGCATTGACTTTTTTACATTCCCGGCAATGCCTGACTCGGTCATATAGTGTTTTATTATTACCATATGTCGATCACTCTTGAGAAGCCCTTTCCAACCGTAAACGATATCTGTAATTGGGCTTTTCTACACGTATAGGCCGACATTATATGATAATTATTATAAAAAGGCTTAGCGTACCCGAAGGCTCGATGCCGATACCACCAATCTCCGGTTACAAACCTCCGTCCACGGAGCACCCTTCAAACCCAAATCCGCAAGATCACTCTTAACGCAATCATCCCACCCTTGGTCTACCACTGAAACGCTTCCCAGTCGGTACCGCGCCTGTTAACATCTTAGGAATTCGTTCGTTACTAAGCCCAGCAACCGACATTATATATTAATTTTATTTTATTAGTTATTAATTTTTTAAATATTTGTATTTGAAAAGAAAACATATGTCCAGAACCGGGATTCGAGCCCGGGTCAACCAGATCGCTAGTCTGGAGTTCTACCAATTGACCTATACTGGAGCTCAATCAATCTCGCTCCCCGGTCATGGCTTTTCACTGAGCCCATGTCCCCGCGTTCTTGCAATTTACGATGTATACAAGGGGAAGAATGTTCTTTGAACATTTATTTAATTTGGATCTTGTTGACTTACGTAATTATATATTATTATAATTTATTTTATTTTATTAGTTATTGATTTTATTAATTTTTAAATATTTTTATTTGAAAAGAAATTATATGTCCAGGACTGGGGCTCGAACCCGGGTCACCCAGATCGCTAGTCTGGAATTGAGTTATCCTGGGGATCAATCAAGCTCGCTCCCCGGTGGATGTGTGTATTTTTGAATTAAAATATGTATATTTTTGAATTAAAATATGAATATTTTTGATTAGTGGATATGTATTATATAAAAGTATGTATACATGATATATTAGTGGATATATTGGCTTTAGGACGTACTTTTTCCACAGAAAGACATCTCTTTATGTGGAAAAAGTATCTACAATAAGAAGTCTTGATTAAAAAACAATGAGGAATAAAAAGCAATTTTTCCATTTCGTGGTAAAGAATCAAGCTAATTAAAATGCTCATGTTGAATAATAAAATTGGGTCTTTTTTAAAAGAGAGACTAAACTTCTCCGAAATGATATTTTCAAAACGTGTGGGATGAAGGCCGGATTCTTTCAGTATCTTTTAATATTGTCCGAATATTAACTACGACAAATTATGACGACCTTGCCTCAACATATTTTATTACGTTCTACTAATTTGATTTATTCGTTTTTATTTTATTTTTTTAATGAAGACTTCTTTAGCCACGTTGAGCAACTTTCGGTAGAAGGGTAAACTTGTAGGTCCGCGTCATCAACATTTTCGACACCTAGCGGCCTGTGCATGAATTATACAATTGCCTTCAATCAATTTTAGTTTAAAAGTTTGAATTCCATTGACATAAAAATATTTATATTTACCGAAAAAGTTGTTTAATAATTGTGCTATTGATACTAATAATAACTTAAAACATCAATATCAGGTTGAACTTTTCATTTCCCCTAAAAGATTTAATTTGTGATAGTTGAATTTTATCTTTTATGAAATGTTGAAAGTACAAATGGTATAAGTATTATTGAACTTAATGATGACAATAATGTTAAAAATGAAAATAAAATCTATGTAAATACAAATATAAGTTATAAATGATATAACTATATACTAATTAATATATCAATTAAATTAATAAAATATCTGGAATTGTGCTTGTGCAGGCCATCATATGTTTCAATTAATAAATAAACTACTTGAAAATGTATATAATTATAGTTCGGAGTGTTGATATTTGTGAAACCCAGATTAATCCCAACAATTTAAATATAAAAATTTGAAATTTAAATAATTCTGACTATAATTGATTCAGAAATTCAAAAAAACTACACAGCCATTTCTAAGTCTTGAGTTTTCACTCTTCATTTTCTGTCGGCAGTCTAGATAAATGCCTATATACTTTTTTTTCATGAGACGTAGACAAATTTTGTAAGTCTGGACAAAATTCAAACGGTTCCTGTAGCTCATAGTTACCAAACCGTTACGTTACTTTCATTTTTAATGTTTTCCAAAAATACAAGTTATCGTGAGCTTTAGTATAGAAAAGAGAATATTGATTAGATTTCAGTAGTCATTTCGTTAAGAAATATAAGTTTCAAATAATATTTCGAAGTACAGATAATATATGTTTGTTGAAACGTTTATTATATACAGGATATACACATTGTTCACAATTGCATTCTTGTTTTGCTATACTAAAGTATATGATAACTAGTATTGTTATGAAATATTAAAAGGGATTCGAATGAAAAGTTGAAAATTCTTTATGACTCAACTCGAAGCGTCAACCTGCGGAATAATCATCTTTGTTTTAAAAACAATACTCCTTCTTCCTCCTTCCTTTGCTTTATCTACTATCATGAATAAAGTCTCGAATTTTATATAATTATTTACGGACGGTGTACTCCTCAAGAGTCAGTCTGTAAATTTATACTTGTACACAATATTATTTTGCTTGTAGTAACATAAGCCTAGCGTTATTGAGCCCATCGCTCTGGAGCTAGCAGCCCATAACCGCCTCGAGATGGAAGGGATAAGCGAACACAGAGGACTCTGTGGCACGGGCCAGATCCTGCCAGCGATTGTGTTCGGACAATACCCTCCTTCTTTCTACCACCGACTGTCGGCTTCTTGTTTCTTGTAGAGTTGGCTATTCGTCCAGCGAGGTTATTAGTATAGTCTGGGGTTAGAAGATATCCTAATTAAGAATATTAGTTTACTTATATTTATTATATATTAATATCTACTTTTCGAGAAAAAAAGTCATTAATTCCATAAAATAAGAATAATTTATTTTATTGTACCAACGTTTCGACATAAGATGTAGGACAAGTCTGAGGTGACGAATCAAACCGTCAACTGTCAACTGTCAACTGACTAGCCTTTAGCTATTGAAAAATCTATGTGAAATCGCTGTTACTAATTTTTGGGAAAAATCGAGTTAACTCGTTTTCCCCCTGTGGTCTCAGGGTTTCAGAAGAGATTCTGGATTTTTTTACATGAAAATGTTGAGAAGAAAAAAAAAACTTTTATTAGTAGAAGTAACCCAATATCCGATATACGAATATTACTCTAATAAATTTTCAAAGGGTTCACTTATTATTGGTATAGCGGAGGGGAGTGACAACATCGAAAACATTCACAAGTAAAATGAAATGTTTCTCGATTGGTTCCCTCGTAAGCCACCGTACAATATTTCATATTTTCCATAATAAATAAGGTAACCAATTGCATTAGGTAAAAAATTGATTTAGAATCAGAGCACTGTGCTGGATGCCATAACTGAGATATTATTGTTGGTACAAAACCACAAACTGTCATTTTGCTGAAAAGATCACGATGGTGATATAAAAAATAAAAGATCAGAAATTTTATCATCTTGCTCTACTGTTGCGGGAAACATACCACCTGAATAATTCAACCCATCCCTTTTCTGCAAAATGACAACTTGAGTAAATTACCGAACAAGCTTCTTTTTACTCAATATGCTGGGCTTCATTTATAAATTGATTTGACTGCTAATTTAATCAGTCACAACGTAAAGAAACGTTAGAAAATACAATGCATATCATAACAGACTCCAGTGATGATTAAAACTAGAAGATGAGGAATTTCACGTTTAGGACTCAGAAGATCACGGTATTAAGTATGCTCTTCATTGATAGTTTTCCATGTTAATGCTGGATAGAAGTGGTCAAATTTTAATATTTTAATTTAAAATATTCGCTATTTGCTTATTTTATATTTTTTTCCTGTTTCATTCGGCTTTTAATTGCTTGCGCCTTGCCTTAAACCCAGTAGAGTTTAATTTTCATTCTTTCTAATCTTGCTTTCTTTTCTTCTTCAGAGATTTGGTCACCCGTTTGGAATTGATTTTGCCTTAAGACCTCTCATAATAGTCTTTGCTTAAGTTTGTTGTTGATTTTCTTGTTGGGAAGAATAGATGTCTATTTTTTTTTTATTTAATCGTTTTTATATTTATACTGAAGATATAGCCTGCCCAAATATTTCACCAAAAATGCCAAAGCAGGAAATACTCAATTATAATAAAAACAAAGTTGAGAAACACCTCTGATGGAAAATCAGATTTTTTTCATAATAGAGATGTATGGGGATATATTCCGCCTTTATAGATCTACAAAAAAGTCTCAGATATCATATGTCTATTTTTTATGGATAGCTTACTTTACCTATTTTATCTTCTAAAAAATAGATAACATACAATGCTGCGGTATTTGGAAAGCTTTTTAGACGAGTACAGTATTAATCCTTATCAACTTATACACTTTAATTATCTTAAGCATTTCGTGGGAATTATTAGAATATTTTGTACCTTATAATTTAAATGAGTATCTTATGGGATATGGCAAAAAAATAATGAAAATAAATTCGTATATAAAGAAATATTTTGTTTTGTTTTTATGTTTATAATATCTATATAATAAAATACATTAGACAGAAAAAACATGTAGGCATAATATGCCGTATTACCCGTGCAAAGCTGGAGCGGATCGCTAGTTAGTAATAAGAAAAAAATAAAAAATACAAGTTTTATAATGGCTAATTTTCAGACATAATTTACAAAAAACAATGACTTAATAGAGCACCTTACTTTAGAGGTTAATGAAGTTTCTAGACATGTTTACTAAAGAGTTTATATATAATACTTAAACCCTATTGAAAAGCATCCCCCCATTATTTGTCTTTCGAACAACCCGAAAACTCTTTAATACCTATTTGTCTTTCAAACAATTAGAAAACTGTTTGTATCCTGGAATATTTGAGCTACTCATTTTAAAGATAATTAAACTGCCATATAATAAAAATTATTAATTAGAATAATAATAATAAAATACAACAGCGTATTCTGATAAAATAGAAAATTACAACAATCAAATTGTGTTATGGAATATAAATCCAAAGAAAAGTAAGTAGAATGCATAGTCTGTAAATGTAACATGATTATTTATTAACATAATTTACTTTGATACTTAAAATTACTGATGAGGATTGCCTAGACAAAGAAAGATTAAGAAGAACATCAGGGTTCTGGCATAGAAGAGAACGAGGCATGGGCATGGTGGATGGACGAAGGAGAGAAGAAGGCAACATTTGGAGAGATTTAAGGATTCTTGGAGGAAAAAAAGGAATAAGTGAATATTCCGCGATCTGCGGAGTTCTTCGTTGGTCGGTTCGCAAAATAAATATATAAAAACACATAGTTTACACCCAAGGTATAAGCAAACGTCTGATACCTCGAATCTGAAGGTCGATGCACCGGTGATTCTATTCTAAAAAGAATAAAAGAAATTATTTTTATTGAGAGTTCTTCTCTGGGGGAAAATGGTGGATTCGTTTAGAACTCTCCTCAATGCTCGATGGAAAAGATACCAAATACGCCTACCAAGGCTTATAAAAATCCAATCTGAATCGGAGTTGTTTTTCGGGAACGAGAAAATCCAGGCAAATAGAACATTACTCCCGAGGGAACGCTATTCTATGGAGGGGCTCAGCAGGTTGTTATTCCAGGGTTTATTGGAGCGTTACACGCGTGTTCTCGAATTCTTCCGAAATTTAAAAAAAAACTTTTCGATTAGTAATCCGCTTTATAAGAATCTAAAGGATTAGGATAATTGAATAGAGTTATCATCCATCCTGTACGTCAATAATAGCGGTCTTGGGGGCCCTTGGGGATACGAAATTAATAAGGAAGAGGGATTCTCCAGGATCTCTATAAAAAAAAGCCAATCATTTCTTTTAATTTTTCTATTTTGGCCCAAGGACACCAACCCCTCTCTCTCCTCCTTGCCTATCCTGATGATTTTAAGCCTTGATAGGTTTAGATGTTTACTAATAGGTACATATTTCAAAAACCAAGGCTTTGTGTTAAGAATATTCCATTTATTTCTAAGGGGAAAAAAACCTATACCACAATAGCCCATCGGATTTGTCCTAGACCCTCCATCGCCAGATTCTTTCCTCTTATTTCGGATACATATTTTATAGCGGCTGGATGACCTAAGAGTGTCCTAGACCCCATAGGACCTATCTCTGCCCGCTAACTGACTAAATAAAAATCTTTGTACCCAGAACCTTCGGCACGGCAAATCAGCATTCTACTACAGAGCCACTCCGCTCCATCATTTCTTAGCATATTTATTATTACTAGCATTTTTCTCAACAGTTTATATTTAATCTATTCATGTAAATTTAGGAAATATTCTATCAAGAACTCCTGTTAACTTAGAAAAATCTCAATCAAGGTTTCCTACGATAAATATACTCACAAAAATTGTTACTGCTCCTTCTTCGCTTACCTGAAAAATATAAAAGGCATTGTTAGAAATTATTTGATATGTACAGAATAACCAGAGTTATTCTTATGTCTATTAATTAAAATGTGACAATATTTAGCTCAAATTTGATTTACTTAATTACCTCAAAAAAGTGACAAGTAAGTAAAATTAACGATGGGTAGAATTGGTGAGGGGGTGCAGTCACAGATAACACAAAATAAGTGAAACTTATTTTTTAATTGTGCCAATGTTTCGGCCTACGATATAGGCCATCTTCAGGTGAAACTTATTTCTTTAATTGTGCCAACGTTATTTTTTAATTGCCCTCTGACCAATTCTATTTATCATTAGAATTATCGAGTCAACTATTTCCCACTTTAAGTAAAAGTAACTTCTGAACCAAGCGCTTTTTAATAATCTAAAATTAAAGTTATATTTGTTATATAATTCTATCAAATATATAAAATACTACTACTTAATGAAATGGGCCAGTGAACGACTCTCGAAAGAACGAACTAAAATCATTTTAAGTTCTTCACCTCATTTATATGCTAATGAGGCAGGGACTAATTGTTTTCTGCCTGAGTCCTCTGTCTGTTATTGAGTTGTTTGTTTCTTCTCTTGCTGTCGGTCACGCATGTTGAATAACAGTTCCGATACATAATACAAAATATAAAATTAATAACATTTAAAATCATACATGGTCATCTTTGTCTTCTTAACTAGACATCGAAAATGTAAAACCACAACAATTATTCTTTTTTTCATAATTATATGAAGCGACAACTTTAATGGAAAATAAATCCTAAATTCCTCATTGATCTCGAATATTCATCATCATCACCATTCAGCTATAGTCCATGGAGGACCTTGGCCTCCACGATAATTTTCCTCCACATTAAATGATCTTCCGCTGCTCTTCTCCATGCTGTTAACCCCAGGAGCCTTATGTCAACTTCCACATCGCCCAGCCCTCGCAGTGTAGGCCTGCCTCTTCCTCTTTCACCATCTAGTCGTCCCTCCACGATCAGCTTTGGAAGCCTTTTTTTATCCATTCAATTTTCAAGATTTCAAAATTCCAAATGCAATTATCAACCACCTACGCAATAGAATTTCCAATATCTTCAGTTGTATCAATGCCTACTCGTTTATTTAATATTAATTGTTAGCTTCCTCTTTGGAATTAATTAATTGGTTGCTCTTGAAAATAGGAAGGAGTTGTGACGGATAGGAAAAATATAAGGAGAATAGCAACGGAATACTTCCGAGAACTTTATCAATGCAATCAGAAAAGCTTGGAAAAAAATAGAGAGCTAGATGAAGTCAAAACTCTAGAAGAAATCCCACCCATAATGGAACAGGAAGTTGCTATTATTGTAAAAAATTTGAAGTCTGAAAAAAGTCATGAAAAGAAGGGTCAACTCTTTAGTCTCGAGAAGGCTGTTAGACAAGGGGATCCATTATCTCCCTTATTGTTTATTCTGGTGTTGGAGACGATATTCTGGTCTCTTGGATTGGATGGTTAAGTCACCTACGGTTTTCAGACGATATTGTACTTTTTGCCAATGATACCCACCAAATGCGAGAAATGCTTAAACAGCTTCTAAAACTCTGCGAAGAAATTGGTCTATACCCAAATTATAACAAGACCAAACTAATGACCAATAATTCAAGGGAAGAAATAAAAATGAACAAATTCACCCTGGAATACGTGGAGGAATATGTATACTTGAGCCAGTTAGTTTCCTTTTCAGATAGAGCAACAGAAGAAGTTCAGAGAAGAATAGCATTTCGTTGGAACAAGTTCTGGTCTCTGAAGTACATAATGAAAGGAAACATAAGTATTGACCTAAAACGACAGGTTTTCGACAGATGTATTATGCCAGCGGTGACCTTTGGCTCCCAAGCATGGTCTTTGACAAAAGCCCAAGAGAAGATCAAGGTGTGGCAGAATAGTATCGAAAGAAGTCTAATGAAAGTAAAGAAAAGGGACAAAATCAGATGTGAAAAGTTAAAAAAAGAAACAGGGCTCAAAGACACATCCTTGCAGATAATAAAAAGCAAATGGAAATGGGCTGGACATCTCCTGCGGTGCAAGGACAACAGATGGTCGAAAATAGTCACGGAATGGACACCATATGAACGAAAAAGGATGAGAGGTAGACAATTGAAGAGATGGAGAGATCCATTTAGGATTTCGGCAGGACCCCTCTGGTGGAGAGCTGCTAAGGATAGAGATGTGTGGGAGAAGAAATGGTTGGCCCTTACAAATCCCGCATCCCAGTAGGGCTAGTCTAGTCAGGGAAGTGTTAATGACTATTACTCCAATTGGAAGGCCTATGCAAGAAAAATAAAAATGTGTGCATAAATATTTATATAGTAAAGAATTTTTTTTATGTAACAAAGAATTGTTTTTATGTTATTTGTAAATTTATGTTATAGTAATTGTATATTTCATGCATAAATAAAGGCTATTTTCATTTCATTTCATTTCGTTAGCTTCCTCGATTGTTTTCTCCTTTTGATTTTGAGCGGCATATCATATTTATTTGTGGAATAATGCACATGGTCCGTGAACATTTTGTATGGGAATAGTTCAACAGAATTGCATATTGTAAGAAAAAATGCTTTTCTAAAAATCTATAAGTAGTTCAACCTCAAGCTTTACAAGGCTCCTCAGAATCTACAAGGGGGTCAGAATTTTTGCAATCTTATTATTGTAAATAATGCTTTGCAATAGAAAAAGTTCTTAGGAAGATAGTAACGTTAAGATTTTTGGTCATACTTATAGAATGGGTGGTAATACACTGACAAAAAAATTTTGACCTATTTTGATTAAATGAAAACCAAGCCCTGTTGAAAGTTATTAGTAGTAATAAAGAACAGAGACAAATAAAAAAATAAAAAATAAATAGCAGAAAGATTCCAGAAAAAAATAAACAATCCCATCTGGATAGAAATGGACAGAAGAAAAGATAGAGAAACAAATTAAAAATGAAATTATTCTCAGAAAAGAAAACTGATTATGTACAGATCCTTAAATGATTAACAATTACTTCAAGCTCTAGAAGTTTTCTGATATGCCAGTTTTGCATCATTAAAGTTACATGTTCTAGTTCTGTGTTTGTCAATTGAACTAATACATCTATGAAGTCAGCCAATATAATACAATGTCCAAAAACGGGAGGTCTGGTCACGAGAATAATGTTAAAAATAAATAACATTAGTTTTAAACATGATATTCAGCAGGCTAGCTCAGTGTATAGTGAGCTAATTTACTAATCGGTTTGTCCCGGGTTCGAAATCAACTGTTTTAGACAAATTATTTATTCTTTTGATCGAACCCACTGGGTCTACAGCTGTGGCTCACCCAGACTCTATGAAGTGGGTACCCTCAAGTCAGTAACCTCCCAGTAGGCCAAGAAACAGTATAGTACTCGTATCTACCAATAGCCTTTCCTGGATTTAAGGGTTTCAGATTTTTTTTTTTTATAAATATAAGTATTATTTGGTTATTTACGTTATTAGGATAATTTTAACCGTTGTACAGTCAACTATGAGCAGTGACAAGAAGCGAAAGAGATGTTGTGGTAGAGGCATGCAGTATGTGTGAAGAGGTCTCATTTTTATTTGATAACTATCAATTTATTTATAAATTTACTTTTCCTTTTTTTTTCTTAATGAAAACTTTAATTGACACAGATTTATAGATAGCTCAATAAGAAATGCTTTTATTATTTTAGGATTGTATTCCCCACTACAAAGGTATACAAATAAAATCACAGAACACATCATGTAAATAAAATAAAAAAAATTATTGAAATTTACAACTTTATAATAATGTAACAAGTAACTATTATCCATGACGTATAATGGATGACATAAAGGCAAGTAGAAAAACTACCAACCATTTAATTTAGGTCACGGGGTCATTTTTCAGGAGCCTGGGAGGATTATCGGGAATTGAAGAGTTCGGTTTAAAAATAATGGGTTTGATTGTAAATAGGGACGGATTTAGGGCCAAGTCATTATGAATGATTTTATTCGTAAGTAAAGTAAAGGGTATGGAGGATTATACGAAATATTTTGATATCTAAGGACTGGATAAGAGAGGAATTCGATGGCTTAATGGAGCCCCAAAGCTCAACCCACATCATGCAAATAATATAAACATCAACCGATAAGAGGAAGAACCAAATTCTTATATCTCCTGCCTCTAGGTACAAAATATGAAGCAATACCCAATACTCATTATGAGTAGACTCATACTGGCTTCAATTTAAAGACGGAGAGATTAGTTCTGTTTATATTTGTCCTAAGTATAACAACATAACTTTAATAAAATTTAGCTTAACTAAAAGTAAAATTTTTTTTTTTTAATTCACCTTAAATTAGAGACTCTCTCTAAAAAGTGTCCGCTTCGTCCCCTCCTAGATCCTTAATTTGGCCCACTGTAAGCGTTAATTATAAAGTTTTTTTTACTTTATAATTTATTCTTTTAAACAAAGTTGTTATTCCCTCGGCAATATTTTGTTCAGAATTATAGACCGAATAAGTGTTTCGCAATCATATAACATTATACGCCTCTTATTTAAATTTCGTACCCACTTGAATCTTTAATATTTATGTAAGAGAGATGGGTTAATATCATGTCAGATTGTTTAAAAAAAATAGTATTTTATAAAAAAAAGTTTTTCTTTTGTGTCGTAAAACTATGTTTTTGTCAGAAGGAAACTTCGCGGTTGAAATTATGTTATTATCGTTTACATTCTGAAGTTAATTATCAAATTGTTACTGGTTAGTATGTGCTTCTGAAGAGCGGTTTTGATACAAAGATGAATCAAGGATAACTATACCACTACAACCAGGGTCTGGGGTTCAGTACATGGTAGAGACTGAACTGTTTCATGGACAACGGTACTGCAAGGAGATGACTTGTCCTAGGCCACGCTCAACCGCCAGATTTGTCACCCTAATTCTGGTTACCCTATTTTTATCATATTTTATAGATAAAATTTTTCGGTGAGCCCCAGGAGGGTCCTAGGTCCTATATGATCCATCTCCGGCAGCATACAGACAAAATAAAAGTCTTGCCCGCAGCGGGATTTGAACTAGGATTTCCCGCATGGCAACTCAGTGCCACTGAGCCACTCCGCCCCCTTTATATATATATATATATACACACACACACACATTTATACCACACCTCGTCCCTTTTCGGTTTTTTGTTTATCTTCTTCATAGGTTTGTTTCCATCCTAGTTTTCTTCGCTTTAGTTTTTTTAATGAATTTTTCCTTTCTAATCCATGGTTTTTAAATGTCAATACAGTAAATGTATATATAAAACTATGGCATATATGCTTAGTGCATACATACAGGGGATTTATGGACCAACCAAATGATAAGCAATGCACAAATAAACTGTAGTTGATAATTATGAGTTTAATGAATTATGATTATAAATATAGATATAGTTATATTAATATAAATATGAATACAATTTTGATTTTCTGTCATCACGTAGTGAAACCGATATGAATGGAAAACCTTCAATGGACTTGAGACGGGAGACAATACGGACGAGAGTATTGTCCTGATGAAGCTATCGTACTTCTGTCGACAATGCTATTTCCTACTTCCTAGCTGTCCTTTTATATGTCAGTCATCAGGATGAAAGGGCTGTATCTACCGGCAGTACGGACTACCTCGCGTCTGCGGTTCAATGGCCATGAAATACATTTAGTTATACAACATTTATGCAGAATAAATTTATTTATAAAAATGGAGCGTTTTGTTTGTAAACACATATTTCCAGAGAGTTTCCGGACCACATAGAAGACTTTTAAAGACCAAAAAATAAAAATAATATAAAAGTAAAAGAGCTGTTATGTGGAATAACTTGAGAAATTTAACGATTTCCACACAAATGTTTTATTGAGAAATTAATGTACTCTATACATTTATTTGTCACGAAAAATATTTAAGCAATCATACAATTTTTTTAACCCATTCACTTTTTAATCATGCATGAATTAAACAATTAATGATTACGACACCGCTCTTGCATATTATCTAGAATTTTAAAGATATTCAGAAACAGAGCTGTACTGAATCGAAAAAAATATTTTGGCAAGCAGATTGATAAAAACTATCTATATCTTAAAAAGTAATCTATATCTCTGTCTCGCCAAAGACCAAGTAGTTATAGCTGAACATCATGATTACGAATTACACGATTAAACAATTGAAAGATGACATAGGGTAAAACCGGCCTCATCGTCCAGTCTCCTGACTGCAATCAGTTACTGGTCCCCAAGGTTGGGGGAAACCCAGAATTGGGAAGATGTAGACCGCACCACATTTCCTCCAGAGGGGAACTAAAAATTCTAGAACCCAGTTGTCCTGGGGTTACGGGGACTCTACTGCTGGGTTAGTCACCCGAATAATAGATTCACTGATTCAGAGCTTATCAACTGGCTTCAGAACTGGCTTCCTCCACACTGAGAGGCACAGATGGAGAAAGCAAAGGAAGAAGAAAATTGAAAGAAAGTTACCGGGAATCAGGACCGACCTTATCAATACGAACCAATCCGAATATTTAAGTATCGGGAATGATAACATAGATAACTAAGAATTGGAAACAAAAAGAGTGATAACTTGTAAGTACCTGAGAGCTATATTCAACAAGCAAGGAAACGGGTAGAGGTGATATATTAAAGAAACAATAAATAAAGGAAAGTAAGCCACACGATATCTAATCTCAATACTATGTGACAAGAACATCACCATAGAAACAAAGAAAAGAACATACAAGGCCGAATTTGAAACTATGATAACATTTCGGTAAGAATAATGGGATATCAATAGTATAAATCTTAGTACACTGATATCAGCTTAAATGGATTTTTTAAGCCGAGGAAAGTCCAGATT
The DNA here is from genome assembly GCA_964056705.1 of Troilus luridus. NCBI lineage: Eukaryota > Metazoa > Arthropoda > Insecta > Hemiptera > Pentatomidae > Troilus > Troilus luridus. Next base: position 29,393,078 of record OZ057412.1, read on the forward strand.
ACATAGAAGTAGAAACAGACACAATTCTGATAAAGAGAATTCAACAGAAACAGCTCATATGGTTTGGAAAGACTAAAAGAATGGGAGAACAAGGATAGTCTCAACGAATAGTGAAATGTGTGCCCTGATAAAGAAGAAAAATACTGGGGGGGGGGGGCGAGATAGATGAAGGAATGAAATCGAGAGATTAGGAAATTCTGAACGAAAAGGCGGCTAATGCCGAAAAATAAATCCATCATTATGCATATATTGCTTAATCATTATATTTATAATTACCTGAGATTTTATAATAAGTTTAGATATTTTTTGTTCTAAGGAGTGTAGGTGACTAAGTGATTGCGGTTTTTAAATAAGAAGAACATTCATTATATTTACTTGATGTATTCTGTTATACAGTATAAAGTATACAGTTGTAAATTTCATTAAATAACTTTTTTTTTAAATGAGAAGGAAAATTCAAATTCTATTTTTTTTTTATCAGTAAAAACAAAAACATTACTATTACAACCCAACTAAAGTATTCTGTTTAGTCCAGAATTGTGGCAGTATGTTTTGGAAAACATGGTTTGGAAACCAACTGCGGTACAATTAGGCTATTTGGCCGAGATCAAACTCCTCCACGAAGTTATTAAGGGTACCCAACTTATAGTAAGGCAAATAGAGAACTCGAGATCAATAGCCCAGCAATTACTCAGCTACCCCCCTCTCTCATAGAATTTGAACCAGACAAAATATTAAACTGTTATTTTGGTTACAAGAAGAATAAAACTGGTGGTCGGCATTGTTTTCCACACTTATACGCAAACTGAAAATATTTTATCGAGACGACTATTTACCTTTTGTTACTATTTTGTAAATGATAACAAGTTATTCGTTTTGGTTTCATAATATGTTAATCCATTTGGTTGGTTGGTTGGAATTAATGGTAAGACTTAATTGTAAGTTAAGCTGATATTTTTTCGAAACCAAACTGTAATGTTTGAGGGTGTTTATAGAAATTATCCTGTAATTTACAAATACTTCTTTAGAAAAAAATAATAAAGTATAAACAAACATTTATAGCCTGATTTGAGAAAAAGAATATCCTTATCAGAAAGAAAATGTTTCACTTAGTTCATGATGAGTTTATAAAACTGAAAATTATTTTATAATCGATACATTTCAAGAATGAGCGTAAAGCTAGAACCCATTTTAAAGTTTATAAGTTGTTCATATAAACATAAAAAACCTATTAATTTGATGGAAGCATTGACGGGAATTTTTACATTTCATTTAGCGAGAGAACTTACAGTTGAAATTTAAATACGATGTAAAATTATAGATATGTGGTATTCATAGAACTCATCTTGAAAGACAGTGGAACGTGTTGCGTTATGAAATCGAGAAGCGTCCATGACAGTAAAATAACACTTTTAAGGGAATAAATGATAGAGGGGATGGTATCGTATTTATCGGCTATTTGTGATGTCGAGCAGAAGTAGGATAGGTTTGCACGGTTCCCAGAGGTGAGCTTGTGTTACAGTTGAATAAAAACCACGATTTTTCAAAAACATTTTTCATTTATTGATTTATCACTCTAATAATTTCAACTTGAACATAACTCTAATAGTTCTTGTTAGGGAAAGGTTTATTCCCTATTATTAAACTCCAGAAATGTTGTTGGAAAACTATATCTAGTCGAATTTATTTTTATTTTTTTGTATTATGTATTTTGTATTATTTATTTTAGCTTTAAAGTGGTTCTTTATAGGTTGGACTTCAAAGTTTAAAGAACGTAAAAAATAGGGTAGAAAAAGTATTTAACAACAAAACTTGGTCAAAAACATTTTCGAAATGATTATTAATCAGAAAAAAATATTTCATTTCACACATTTATATTTTTAATTCTATAAAACACAAATTCTACACTTCGGAGTATAATTAAAGAATTAAGTTTCATAAATTATTAAATAAAATAAAGGAATTATAAAGAACAAAATTGTACTAAATTTATATTATATTTTTACAGAGTCGATTTTCACATTTCTGGATAAAATTCATAATATTAGGCGCTCGTTCTACTTTATAATATTATAAAGTAATCCTAATAATGAAGTGATCCTAATTTTAATTCATAATAAGGATTCGACGGCGTCGTTATAATTTTTACTCTATAAAAACTAATTTTAGCTAGGAAGAACTATCTTGAAGCTATAAATGAAAAAAAAGTTGGGAAATTTCATGATTTCATTAATGTTAACAAAAATAGCTGTAAACAAACCGAGTTATTAACCTGTAATCAACATATTTATTTCTGACGTTTAATAAAGCGATCAAAACATTTACCTTTCCTCCAAAATTCATGTCTTCCAAAAATCCTTATTTTATTGGTCTATTTGGTAACTTCAAAACTGTAATTTTTCTTAAATAGAGGGATACACTCTAAATATCTACACTGTGGATGTACTTGCCAAATGTCCCCCTTAAAGGAAAGAAAATAGACTTTTACAAGATAACCACCGTAAGTTATGTAGTTGAAAAAAATCTAATTTCGATTTTCAATTTGTGTTCATACAGGAATGGTCTTACTTCGCAAAAATTTCACATTTTTTTGTTATTTTTATTTATGGCTTTAAGATGATTTTTTTCTAGCGGGGATTTGGTGATTCAAGAATTAAAGAACATAAAATCTTTGTGTTCATGTAATGCATACTAAAACCATATCTATATTTATGTTAGACCTTTCATTAAAAGATTCCGAAAATACACGGAATGACAGCACTAGGCCAACCCAACTCCTGAAGCGGTATCTAAATGTCATTGATCTCGATGACCAGAGATCTCAGATACGCAGAGATATGATGACCTCTAGAATATTCTTAGTGAAAACACTCAAAGCTGTCAATATACTAAATTAATTATTAATTTGAGATACATATATTTTTGAAATATTACTCTGGGTTAAATTTTATAATAGAAATATTATATTATAATTTTTTTCTAAAATAAGGGTTCATCTAATATTAGTGTTCAATAATTTAATTGATTCAATTAATAAATCTCTCAAAGCTTTTATATTTCCATTTTCTATTAATAAAAATGTCTCGGACACCTAGCGAGGATTTTCAAAGCTTGAAATGATTAAATCATACTCGTCAGTTATTTTTTTTCTTGTTACAAACTAGAAGAATTCCTGAGAATATCGAAATTAATCAAAAGTCATAAATTATTAACCCTAGAGTACAAAACATTTTTACGACTACAATAAACAGAACAAGGTGGGGAACTACAGTAACATGACTCATCGGTTCCAGCTCTTCAGTACCTTTCCACCACTGGCAAAGGGTAGTTGTGGCATAGTCTTGTGTTCAAATTTAAGTCTGCATTTCTTGGAATCCGAACAATACGCACTCAGACTCGTAATTTTGACGAACGTTTGTGTATTGTGTATTTTTTATGGGTTGTTGAATGTTGCCGGACTAAATTATTTTATTATTTACTATCTAAATACATGTCGAGAAAAGAAAAAACCGTTGAATCGAATAAATTATTTGATCAAACTGAGTGAAGAATTAATATTCTTAAGCCATGGCTGAAGAAGCGGTTGAATATGGCAACCATTTCTCATGAATTACGTTCAACGATAACTTCAGTTTTGGGTACTCAAACTACATCTGCTGAAGAAGAACCGAGCACAACTCGACAGAAGCGAACAATTTGCTACATACGCCCATCGCGTAAACGTCAGATGACCACATCATTCTGTCCTTGCAAAAGATCTTACTGCAAAGAACATCGGTCGAGTCTTTGAATAAAATGTTCTACTAATTAAATTTAACTCTAGTTTCATTATTTTACTATTTTATCATGTTAAAAAAAAACGTTTGTAATAATAATAATTTTAAACAAAATTTTAAAAACTTTTTTAATAATAAGTTCAAACTTTTATATATTATCTCTCTCTATGTTATATTTTTATCTTAATTTTGTAAATTTTATGTATGTTTCTAATTTAATAAACAATTAGTTTTAACAAATCTTGTCTTATTTCTTTGGAAAAACAAATTTACTTCAAAGTCGTAAAATTTACGAACATTTGTGTTTGAGGTATGTTGAGGAACGTTTGTAGTCTAGGGTTAATGGAACGGGACGATGGAACGACAAAAGATCTTAAAAACTTTAAAGATCTATAAATTGTAAGCCCTAACCCGTGTAATTATTCTATATAAATTATTCTAATTTAAAGAATCTAAGTATTAAAAAAAAAGGAACATCGAAAATCTTATAGGGACGAATATAAACTTCTTTATACTCGAAATATCGAACTATAAGTACAATAGCTACCGTCTATTTTTCAGCAGTATTGTATCAAAGTACGGAAACTAATATTTAAAAAAAATCAATATTAAATAAGAAAAGTCAAAGTTAAGGAAATCGATTGCTCATTGGGACACAAATTAAACTCATGTTAAACAAATATTATTTAATTTGAAAACAATTACGATATATATACGATTTGAAATAATAGTTTTCCGCTAATAGTACCCTCAAATTCCAGTCATGTAGTATAACATTCCTGAAGTCTATATGGTCGTGTTTATACCTGAAATTTGAAAATTTAGTATTATTTTAATAATAAATAAATAGTTTAGTATTATTGAAATTTAGTATTATTTAAAATATTAATGTAAAACGGATGAAAACAGCTGGTAATAAGATAGTGTACCATTCAAATTATGTAAAACATAAATGAACTCAAGGAGCATTTGCAAAATACTTTTTTTTAAAAACTACGTACGGAGTTTGTTTGTTTGTTTCAAAACGGTTGCTATATAGAACTGTTTGAACAGAGCAACACCAAAGTAAGTTGGTTGAGATGGGAAGGATATGCAACAGAAACGGAGAGTAAAATGGTATAGATTTTTACTGATAAAATGGTACTAAATTTTTCTTTTAGAAGTACAATGCAGTAAGAAGAGAAAAAGAGGGAGACAAAAAAAACAGTGAAAGATGAGGATGAATCCAAAAGGGGGAGAGAAAGGAGGAGCCTGAGAATCCATCATAAATAAATCGGAAGACAAGGAAACAAAGAGATAGAGTAATATAAGTGTATAAACTTAAACATGGTATATCTCAGGTAATTCAGGCCCGATTACAATGATTTATTATCCACTATTTCGATTTTTTATATCCTGATCGTATTTCGAGGATGTTAGGTATACTATGTATTATACTACTGTACCGTAAAAACAAGTGAAAATCCTTGCAACGGAAAGATCTTAAATATGATGGGGTATGATCCTTTAAGTAAAGGAATAAATTTTAATGACATAAGGAGGGCTTGTAGTAAATCGGGCGAGTCCTCGCGAAGAAATGACAGAGGATTAGAATATTACAAATACTGCTGCTGCAATAATAGTACTAATGTTTTTTTAAAGCTTTAGCTTAAGATAAAGAAACTTATTTGGTGAAGATTAAATATGAGGACACTTTGTAGACATTAAATTGAGGACTCTCGCTCCAGTGAATATTCTCCTTACTTCATCATTAACCATTGCGATTTAAGGTAATATTTATAAAGGATTAAGTTATCTGTGATTTGATCTCATTATATTGATGGACTGTGATGGTATGAGCACTGGTAAAGTGGATGTCGAAGACCTTCTTATTGTTAGAATATAACATTGACGGCCGGACAGGAAACCATCCGAAGACGATAAAAGGAGCGCTGTCAGGAGAGCTATCTGGAAGATCAATCTAAACTTGGAGGCGCTCTAAAAGGTAATTAATGTTCCAGTGGGTGGCTGAGTGTAGGTGTGCCGCCTACCCGAGCTATCTAACAGTACAGTTCAATACCTGTCACCTGTTACCGCACACCATCATAAGTGCACTACACCTGTAAAGTATGCAGCTTCATAATTATGCATATCAATAAAATAAACAATAATATATATTACCGTATGATTGTTATTTTCTTTCAACGAACTATAAAACTACGATAACCTGTACTAAAACACCCTTTATTGACGTTCCACTTAACCTGAGATATAAAATCCATTACCTAGGACACGAGGTTCTTGTATACCCATATTTGTATATTTTTTTAAAACCAGAATTTTCATATTCTTATCCTGAATGCTCGAAAACATTAAAATGTATTTTCTACAATTTTAAATCAGTTACTGGATTAAAACTAGTGTCAGAACTAGAAATTAAAAATAAATACAAAAAAATCGAATATTTGAGGCCTGTTATAGTAAACCCCGTTAAATTATTTTTTAAATTTGTTTTTTGCGTCAATATCCTCTCTGAGATTCTCTCTACCCATGGCTAAAACGATTTTATTTAAAACCAGGTTTAAAAAAACCCGAAAAAGATCCCCTGTTATGCTAAACTCTGGGAAGTCCTTAGTTCGACAGATTGGAACACAAATATAAAAATGAAAAATAAAATATTTTTAGTATTGATTATTTTAATTACCCCAGCAGTCCAGGTCAATATTACGATCAGGGATCATTTGTTACGTAAAATGCAGCTAAATCAGTGACACAAAAAAGTCATGCTGCAGAATTGCAACAATCCTATCTCATGTTTGCATAATTCCAACTGTAATTAATTACAATCAAATGAACTATCCTTATTACAGGAGATAATACGACTAATGTTTTTTATGACGCATCAGACTATCGATTTCTGCCACCAAATATGCTAGTTAATGATAATATTTACTAATCTATCTAGTAAACAATATGAGATAATACATTAATCAAGACATCGATGGTGCTTAGAAAAAATAAAGAAAACAAAATCCAAAAATATCAAAATATTAACATAATGTTCAAAATCAGATACATTACTCGAAAAGATTCATTTTATTAAGATTTTTCATACGATAAATTTATTAAACTACATCCATCGATTTAAAAAAAAAATGTGGAAAGAACATACAAATATAAGTTTTTTGTATGCAGGCGATTTGGCGAACTTAAACACTGTATTTATTTAAAGTTTAATAATGCTTATCAGCGGATTAAAGTATACACTATACACTATAATATATATATAGGTATACAGTAGACCTACGTACATTGGCCAGCAGTGGCAAATATTCAGAAACGACTAATTTTTAATAAAATAATGAAACAAAATTCATCTTGTAAGTACAGTGTGCATCAATATAAAGTTAGAAAATTCAACGTTTCCTTTACTAACGTTACATTCAATATAATTCTCCATAAACAATTAATACTAGATATTAAGCACCAATAGTGTGAATCCACCTTGGATTTACAACTTTTGTATTTACACTTTTATCACCAACCTCAAAATTTATGTGAAATATTCAAATAACCAAGTTTTTGGCTTTTTATTTTAATCATTTTTCAAAAAAAAAATTCACAAATTTTTGATGAAAATTTACCTTTTTATGTATCAAACGCACTGTAATTTTTTTTAATTTTTATTTTTTCACCTTATTTTGACTTAATATGGAAAAAGCACCCTAATTTTCAATCGAAAATTCTCACGTCAAAATATCTGTTGTTTTTTTTAAATTTCGGCTTTTTTGTTTGTTGAAATCTCTACTTTCTGATGGTGTAAAAAAAATTTACATGTACTTTTTTTTTACAATTACATAGTAATTCACTTTTTACCGTTTTCAAAGGTTTCTGCCATGGTCTAGTAAAACCATGCCTTATCATAGCCCATAGGCTTTATTTTAATTTAATGTGTGGAAGGTCTGATAAAATCCTGATGCCAGATGTTTGAACTTCAAAAACAGGTAAATTTTTTATTCTGGAAGAATTTAAAAGAAAATTATAAACCTAGTATCCGTACGATAGTCATACTGTGTTAAAAATAATTCCGAGTTGAATATCTTTAACTCTTATAGAACAAGAAGAGGACTTATCACCAGAAATAGCCTGAAAGGGTAACATGTGACATATAGATTCGCTAAAGGGTACATTTTTAAATATAAAATTTTATATGATCCCCAAAATATAACGAAAATAAATGGCAGAATATAACCGAGAGAACACCTTATTCCGTCTATATAAATAATACACACCGGATTATTGTGGCTATATAATTATGTTTATTGCATAACCACAGCAAATAATCTCAATCTCTGCTCATGTTATCGGCATAATGTTAACATTTTAAAAGATGTGTTAGAAATTTATGCGTTATAAAATTACGAGCTGGTTCAAAATTATTTACAATCTAAATCACCTGTTCTTTATAATAAAATCCTATTAAAACATGGGTGTTGTAATGACTACGGGGAATGTTTGAAAATTTGTGAAAATGGTTCTAACTATGTTTGCAGAAGTAAGATAGCTTCATGAAACTAGTCATACTTAAGAATTTAGTTGGTGGATGTCACATATTCAATAAGAATTTTCATGTCATTGTTACGTTATCTTAAATATTCCTCTCAAAGACCGACACTACCATTGTCTTCCCTGCTTCAAACACTTACCCTGCCATTTTAGTAGTAGGCATCATAAATTTTATATAAAATATAATTGAGTAAAAGGTGGCTTAACAATGGATGATGTAGAGTTTTTAATACACTCTTTTTAATGTATCTATTAAGATCAATTGAGCCTTTTACTGTAGAAAGTAAAACAATTAAATAATTAAATAATCAATACTTCTACTTTAGACTATATAACACCTGAAGTGCGGACTCGACATTCTATGCGTGCAACAGTGAAAAAATGTCAAACCAGATAGATATGTATTTTAAAAAATTCAATATTGAAATTCATCAATTAAATTCCCAAAATAACTTCACCTTTTCTAGTAAATTTAATTAGTTAATTGGAGTGAATTGGTTTCTAAATTTTCTGATAGGTTTGGACCTAAAAATAAATTAAAATATATTCAAGGAAAAGTCTATAAAACTTAAATCTGTATTATAGTACTATAACATTATTGTTAAATTTAATATATGATAATAAAAATATAATACATTATTTTTATTTAGTAATTATACCTAGTATTATTATATTACTAATAATTACAATATAATCACAAATATGATAAAATATAGAAGAAATTAAGATTTATACTTTTGTTAAATTTAATTTTGTAGGAGGGTAAAAACAATTTAAATTATGAATAGTTTCTCTTTTTATCAAGATTCTAAGAATCAGCCTTTTGCTAAAGTTTACGTTACGTTAAGTTTTGTTAAAAAATAAAAATTAACTGATAAATAAACTGGTTGAAGTGTAATAAAAGCCATCTTTCTGGTCTGAGAATGAAAGTTCGATTCCTTCACAAAAGCCATTTTCTATAGGGACGCCACCCACAACGAAGATCCATGATATTTCTATTTATATCTGTAATTGCAGCCTGCTAACCTTTCAAGTGACACAAATGTCGTTTGATAAATGTGTTTATTCTATTGGCGAGAGATTAACCGTCGATAAGTGATTAATTTATTACATTCAATTAGTAAACAGATATTTAAAGTTCGATATAGATAATATTGTGGCGCCGGGCTATCAATATTCGCATTAAATAATATATTTAATTTTTTAAGTGACACCCATCAAAAGGCCACGGTTCATAAACTTATAAATAAATAATAAATATATTACTGAATGTACACATTTTTTCTGCGACTTATCCCTTTCACGATTACTAGCTTAACCCGGAAAATATGACTAAAACTATGAAAGTATAATATAATTAAATATAACTATGATGTATACATTTAAGTATATATTACAAGGAATAAATGCAAGGAGGTTTTTTAGAACCTCTTAAAATATTATTTATTTATAATGCACCTTCATGAAATTTTAAAGAAAATTAATACAAACAAAATAAAAAGAAATAATTTACACTATTTTTGGAGCCCTGATTCAATTCTAATAAAACGTAATTAGTAAAGACATAATGAAAAACATCCCAATTCTCCTAATATAATGAGAACGATCGACGAGCTGGAAGGAGAGTAGACATTTTTGATCAAGCTTTGTCTATTTAAGGGAATATTAAAACAAACAAAGTACACTTTGAAAGGCTCTTTATTACTTTTAAACTAAGTTACTTGAAACTCTAGTACTGCTTTTTACCGCCCGTCAAATTATAAGGGAGGTAAAGGAATCGTGTTAAACATCACTTATTTACCACAGGATAAAACAAAGTCTTGTTGTCTATATTAATTTTTTATTAAAGTTATTTAATATCAAATCACTAAATTTTAATGAAAATATAATTTTAAGATTTAATAGCTTAAATTATAGATAAACAGTTTTATCAATTAACCAAGGTTTATGGTTACTTTGGTTTATGGTTGAAATTTGTCCACAATCAGTTAATTCTACTAATCTTGTAGTTTTCGGCTTGAAATAGAGTTGTAATATAAAGAATAACTCCATTTCAAGCTACTGCCTGACTTAGCCCCTTATTGCGAAAATAGCACGACCCCGCTTTCTAAAATAGAAGAAACACATTTTGGAAAAAAATTGACTTAACCATTTATTCACTGGGTTTGCAGATTTATTTGTGACTAACAGATTATATCTTACTGAATTTGGCGTGTTTTGTATATAAACAATCATAAATTTTTCATCTTTTAATGATTTAATTTTTTAGTGCCCTAATAAATTTTAAATAAAAGCTTTTAAGAATAAACTAAAACGCATTTCTTAACAACTCTGAAAACTAAAATATATGAATAAAATATAAATATTGAACTTAAAAATTAAATCAGCAGTTTCAACTACGTCAGCCAACTGAAAAGTTAGATTATAGCACATACGAGAATTTCTTATGGCAATCACAATATCCCGAATTTTCGAATAATAGGAAGTAATACAGGTATTATACGGGGTTACGATAGCTTATAATAAAAATAATATTTCTGTGAATACTCGCTTTACAATATAATTGTTTTTTTTTAAATTAACCATAATCCAGTACCTAGATTATAGTTCATTCTAGGTTCTCTTATTTAATTTTTTAGGAAATATCAGACCAAGACAACGCCCAACTAGATGCAAAAATACCCTTGACATATGTTGCTTTCACTGCATCAATAAACACGCAACCTGGAGAAAAACAATCTAGCAAAAAGCTGTAGAGCAGTAATGGCTTCATATGTTAACATCACGTCATAATTAGTAAGTAATTGATTTTTTAAATATAGTGATTACATGATTTGATGACGGCTGACGGAATAAACTACCATGCTGTGGTTGCTAATGTTGTAATTAAAATTAAAAAGTAACCACTGTAAATAATTTAATAATAAAGAGCATTTTATATCTATATCTATATCTATATCTATATATTACATGATTTAACTATCAATAGCCAGAAGAAGCAATTCTTTCATCGATGGATGAAAATTTCTAACATACATTATTTCATCACTAGATTTCCATTCTTTGATATTTTTTAGTTTTTAATTACCTTTTAATTTTAGTACTTTGTTTCATTTCCATGTATTTTTTGTTAATAAGTTCCAATTCTAATAGAAATTTCAACATTATTGGAAATATTATCTCATGATCCCACAGTGTCCATCCGTGGCTGATAACGATTAAATAATTGACCTGCCACAGCCGGATCGGGACCCCGTTGAAGGTCCTCAGCCTAGCAGCTCAGCACTATACACGCGGAGCTACCCTGTTCTCGAGAAGTAATAACAACTATAAAATAATTATTGATGATAATAAAAATGGAAATATACCTGAAAATAACTGACAAGTTTCATTTGTAGCTATTATTGCGGCTGTTTTATTATATCTAATTTTACAAACTTAACTGACCTGACGTTGGCATTTGGATCAGGTCAAGAGAGGATAAAAACGAAACAGGAAACTGTAAAGAGAAAATAGAATGTTCTGTGCGGCATCAATTATGAACAGATCCTAGCAAGTGTTGGATCTGACATTGTGATTGATCGAGGAAAAGGTGTTGAGAGAACAATAGGTTTTTAAGACAATCTTGTCAACGAACCTTCATCGTGTGATGCATCCAATTCTTAATATTCAATTATTTTTCAATTGTCTTTGACACTGAAATCCTTCTAACATCTAAACCATTCTCCAAATTATTTATTAGTTGGATCATTGTCATCGAAAAACTTCAACACGCAAGCTATGCACTTCAGCCGGACGTTTATCCTATTAAATATGAAACCTTCCGCAAATGCTGATGAGCTTTCACACACAACCTTGACGTATCAGCTCAATAAAAAATAGTTGTTTGGTATAAAATCCAAAGCAATATTATTGTATATATACAATTGGGGAAGCAGAGTGGCTGAGTGGTAGAGCGGTGAGTTACCTAACCGAAGTTTCTGGATTCAAATCACGCTGCTGGCAGATTTAATTTAATCTGTTAACAGACGGGGATGGATCGTTTGGGTATGGGTCCCAGTCTCTACCACGTACTGAACCCTACATGGGTTACAGTGATCGTTTTTTTTTAATACAATGCTATTGACAGATGTATAACTTCTCTGAAACAAGCGAAATCGGCTGCTAATAAAACCATCTACAGCTGCGAGAGCCGTCATTTGAAAACAGACCAAAATGGTTCGTACTCAGGATTCAACCACTTAATTCAACCACTGAATATGAACTAATAGCAAGTGCATTTAAGATTCCATTGAAAACGAAGGGTTTAGTGAAAAGCTGAGACTGAACCACATGGTAGTTAAAAAATCAGAACAGATAACATATTGCACTGCAATACTCAGGAACCTTTAATAAAAAGTAAACCACGAACATAATTCAACCTGAAAAATAAGAAAGAGTCTGGCGATGGAATTGATAAGGTGGGTGTGATGTCCACACTGCGACCAATACATCCGTCCAGATAGGGGAAGATTTACTATTAAAGGAGTATTAACAGTACACAATCAGATAATGCTCCTTATCACAATGGATGGCCTTAGCCACTTATTTATGGCTCTAGACAAATAGGAAATAAAATCAAATGGATTATTCTTAGTAAAAGAAGACTCTGTGATTTACTCGACTGCGATGGAGAGATCTTCTTTTAACTTTGCCGTGAGGAGCTTTGGAGAGAGTTCCATTCCCGAAAGTCGATAATTCAGGAACCCTGGTTCATGAGATAATGCTCTTAATATCTTGATGTTTCTATTAAGGCCGACTTTGAAGAAAAATAAATGGAATGCCAGGGTTACGAGATTAACCTCAAAAAACATGAAATAAGACCTTTTTCCAAACAACCTATATACTTTTAAACATTTTTAAATCCATTTTTATTCTTTAATAACTTCGGATTTATTAACTCCGTATGATATATTAATAATGTCGCCATCAAAACGGAGTGTAACCATCAAAATACTACAATAATATTAAAGAAATAAAACCTAGTTAATATTTAAACTAGAATATTAATCATAAGTCAATAATATTAATCGGTATAAAAAATCCGAATGAAAAGATAATGTTTGTTAATAGTAATAAAAAAGGCACAGAGTGGTTAATTTTATTGGGGCAAGACCTGCTAGATACACTAATAAGCTAACACCAACCAGCATAACACTAATTGCAAGTCGAAACCTTATTTATTTTTTTCACATACAGATTTTTTATTTTCGAAATAGTATATAATTTTTTTGCTATTAGGTGGAAAGATAAATACTTTTGAATAGGCATTTTGTCAAAATTAGCAGGCAATATGACAGAAATACTCTTTAATAATTAAGATAAAACCAATCAAGTATAACATTTTTGTTTTCATGATTGTATTAGAATCAACTTCAATCTCTACTGTGATTCGTAGGAATGGCATGAAGTTAAATTTACACACGTAAGTAGTTAAAGATTTAAGAATCTCTTTTAATGTAGGAATAAGGGGAATTGCCTACATTTAATAGATAAATAACTATAATGAAATAAAATATCCATTAAAATTAAACTCTATAACCTTAATACAAAGATAATACTAATATATTTATTGAAAGAAATTATAAAAATGCCATTTGGCAAATAATGTATTTGCAAACTTCATTTGCAAACCTCACCTAAGGGATTCATGTGGCAGCTGGGTGGAGAAACCTCTCATTGAAGGCACACCTATCGTGTTTCATATCTCTGTAGAAGATCCCTGCTCCAGAAACGTTTCAGCTTCCTAATCGGATTCTGTGGTAATGTGTCATTTAGTAATGTTTATACCAGTAAGATTAGGTGTCCAGTAAGTCAGTCATGAAATATTTTGTAGTTTTTCTTGATTGTGTCAGTCACAGTGGTATGTTCAAGTCTTGTCGTAAGTAATGATTTATTAGTTATGTAACAGGAACAAATGAGTAATTTAACGAAAGAATTTCGACTGAAAAATTTAAATGGTCAGTAAGTGATATTTATACAAAGACGCATATAGAAAATATTCTATTTTCGTTCCATATGCCTATTTACATATGTATTAACTAAAGAAAATTATATCTATCTGGAGGTTATCACCAAATCGTACGTAACATATAAAAACAAAGAAAGATATCTAAGGAATATGTAAGGATCGAACATTGATAAACTTTTAAAATAACCACGATGGAAAAAAAAATGGATAGAGTACAAACAGTCTTATCTCCACATATCTTGCAGACTGACCGCATCTACCCCGGCGTCAAGTTTATCTGTGAATTTCCAAATGAGATTGATCGATGTCGGATAAACAATTAGATGTATCGATAAGTTAATTGGGGTCGATTTGTTTTGGAAGTTTGTCGAGGGAAATCGTCATTTCACGTCACGTGATATTGGCATCATTTTAACTGTCGATTTTTTCTTCTTGCCAATATTTAATCTATCGATTGCCATTCCTTATGTACTATACTTGTTATGTATATGTCAAACAATTTAATATCTAATAAAATCTTTACAGTCAAAACTCTTTTTGATTTTTTAAATTTATAATGATTAGGTGAAGCAGAGATCATACATCAAGTAAAATTTTTCAACAAAGAGATGAAACGTTTCATTTTCTAAGGGCTAAAGATCTAATTATGATTCTTCTTTTCCCCCTCTTCGTTCTTCCGTTCTCAAGGTTTCAAACACTTTGCAGGAATTCTATTACGAATATATTTATATACGAATGTATATTTATTTACTTAAATATGGTAATGGTTTAATGTAATTATTAAAATACATAAATGTATTAGTTAGTTAAATCATGTTATTTAAAGATAACTTTTAATTTTTAAAGATTAAGCGATCTAACAAATTATGTCTGAACTCTCAATTAAAAAAGAACTATTACTATAAAACCTGTTGAATTTGTTATTAAATTAAAATAAATATTTTTTTCTCCTCTCATTTTAGAACATTTATTTAGAAAAATCACTATTTGTTTTTTTTATGAATTATAAAAACAAAAATATAAATAAATAAAGCCTGCAGAGTCTTGGCTTCGATACTCGGTAAGTACAGACAGTTTCTGTTCAACCGCGTTCAACCTCCACGTTTCCCAATTGAGAATATCCACTTTACAATGGCTGGGTGAACCCTAGGATGGTTCTAGATACTAAGGAGTATCTATCCACAGCCGATAACAGAATAAATAATTTATCTGCCGGGGTCTCGAACCCCGGATCTACAGATAATTTTATAAATTGTGACTGATTTTGGAAAGAGCTATAAGGTCGATGCGATAATTAACATTAACCTTTGTAATCGAACATTAGTATTATCTGTATTTGTTATGTTTAAAATATTCCATCAGATCGTGGAGTGAATGATCCGTGACCAATCGTTAAGAAACGAATTTTGATTTTTACTACTTTTTACATTAAAATGGAAGTCCTTAACATTAATAGAATACTGACCGTCGAAGTGAATACAGTTTCTATTAGTTTTAAAATCTCGAAACAAAAGAGGGTCAGATGAAATAAACTATTTTTAAGATTTACAGAAATGGCGCTGGCAAATGAAAGAAGTATTAGTAGTAACAATAAGACTCTTATAGGCTTAATTTATTTCCTGGCGCGTTGATAGTTCATTAAGAATAAAGTTCTTTGTTAT
This sequence comes from Troilus luridus, assembly GCA_964056705.1. Classification (NCBI taxonomy): domain Eukaryota; kingdom Metazoa; phylum Arthropoda; class Insecta; order Hemiptera; family Pentatomidae; genus Troilus; species Troilus luridus. The sequence goes on from OZ057412.1 coordinate 29,409,070, forward strand.
TCTTTGGTTATATTAATCAGATTATAGAATTTTATTTTTATCAGGTTTTCTGAAAACTGACGATTTTACTGAAGCGTATTTAATATCATTTAATGAAATATTAATAAATTATAGTACCAAAAAACATTATTTTTAAATATTATATGTAATTATACCGTTAATAAGTCATCTGTTGTGTAGTGGTTAGCGTAAAAGACTCCAATGCCCATGGTCACGGGTTCGAAGCCCGTTTGGAGACCATAGGATTTTATAAAGAAAGAAAAGACATTGGAAGGGACGTAAAATGGAGCTCCTGAGCCTATGCGGAGTCAGCTACTTATTCATGATCTCTAGCCTCATTATTCCAGGACAGGCAAAATTCAGGAATCTTACTGTAGCTTCATCTGATTAGATTATTTAACGACATGAAGTGACGTTAAATGAATAGATAATAATCATATATAACAAACATTTATCATCAATCCAACGAAATTATTGCCCAAAAAAATAAGTTAATTAATTATTTTATTTTATTTTTAACGCCATGTTTATTAAACAACGTTTTTATTTTGTCGAAAGTAGCAATAGAAGTATTGTAATAGCGAAAATTTAGTAATTTCAAATTTAAACAGATATAAACAATTTGGCCATTCTTGATTACAATTAGGTAATTTCACCAGGACGTACGTTGCATAACTCAAAAACGCAGCATAATGTAGAAATTTTATTTTTGTAGATAGTATATTTCTAGTTTTGGTTCTCGTTTTTCGTCATGATACAATTTCTAGAAACGATTGTTTACTTAAAATCATGCTTATAGTTATTTATAATTATTTTATAAATTTTTTTCAAAATTTAATATTTAACAGTTCCTATCAATAGAAATAACAAATTAAATTTTAGATACCGTAGAAAAACCAAAGGTATAATTTATTTGAAACTCCTAACTGCTTTGTATCTGACAGAAGGGAGATATAGGAAACGATCTAAAAATTCCTATATCCAGATTTCTTTTAATAAGCATTGTACCTAGTACTTTTTAAATATTTTCCAGTATTCTGTAATGAATAATTAGTAAAAATATGTAAATACAGTATCGCTTATTGAACAACGTATTTATAGTGTAATACGAGTAGAAGTATAAGGAAATCATGCGTTGTTAATGTCCAATATTCTATTTTATTTTATTTATTCAAAATTCATTAGCCAATATTCACTGATATATTAATTTGATTATTTAATTTTTAAGCCGTTGTTAAAATTTTGTATAAATTCAGTAATATTTATTATTATTTGCTCGTCATGAAAACATGATTTCCAACTGAAAGTTATGGTAATTGAATTTTCTCTTCCCAGATTGGCTTTTGGCTCGACTGAGCGGTGGTGCGGAGGGTGTTATACTGAAAAAATAAATAAAATATCTTGCCCGTTTTCGAAATAACCTACGGGAGCAAAATAAGAAAAACTTTTGATTTTTTTGTTAATATTTTAATTAAAAATTCAGTCACTTCTGATGTTCAAATATATCATTAAAACTATACATTTCAAACATACAAACCCTGTATTCCAGATCATTACTTGGAAGATATTAATATTAAGGGTTCAATAAGCTAGACTTTAAAAGAACAAAACAAAATCCTTACTAGACCAATATTAGCTTAAGTAAAATAAAGCAATATTATTGTAGATCTTTACAGATAATATGGCGTGTATGTTAGTGGGCACTCAATGTCCATGTATTTATTTTGGTTAACTCTTCATTACTAAATTGTATATAATATTGAACAAAAATTAAACATTAAAGCTCAAAAATAATTAGTATTATATAAATCACAGTACAACTTATTATTATTGTAGAACAACGTTTATTATCAAGAGCAAAATCAACTCCCACTTTCTCAACTTAAATTCTATGTTCTGTTATAACTAAAGATGAAGTAGATGAAAAAATAGAACGAATTACCAAAAGTGTAAATTCGTGGCAAGTACAAATATAAACCATATATCTAGTAATTGGAAGGACTGAGACTCTAACGGGGACTTAAACGGTGGTGTAATGGTAAACATAACAACGTTCAATGTCCAATATCGCGGATTCGCAGCCAGGCAGGTGGACTTTCATCATCAAGATCTTTGCTATATCTCCAGTGTTATTTAATTTGGTGCTGCAGAAAATAGTAATGACAACGAAAACTAGAATAGAGGGGTGTATTTATAACATGACCCATCACCTCGCATATGTTGATGATGTGGTTATCACAATAAATGAAAACGTGCTCTTGGAAGCATTATGGGGATGTGAAGAGGTAGCTAGGAAGGCAGGGCTCAATATAAATAGAGATTTAAAAAAATACATGGTCTCACCCAGGAAACTGTCATCCAGTGGATATCTCCAAGGAAGAGGGTGCAATTTTGAAAATTTTAAGACATTTAAATATCTTGGCACCATTATTACAGAAGATAACAGACTGGATCATGAAATAAAGGTGAGGATTGAAAACGGTAACAGATGCTATTGGTCTCTCAGAAACGTGTTCCAAAATAGAGCTGTACCCCGTAGTCTCAAAATAAGGGTATATAATACGATACTTCGTCCTGCCGTTGCCTATGGTGGGCGTGGACTCTAACCGAACAGCATGAGAGATTATTGAATATATGGGAGAGAAAGATTCTTAGAAGAGTGTATGGCCCAACCCAGGAAGAAAATTCTTTCCGCACGAAAAGGAACCAAGAACTTAAGGACCTATATGGAGAACCTGCATAGTTTCTTGTATTAAAAAAGCAAGATAGAGATGGTTGGGGCACGTTCACAGAATGGATAAAAAAAAGGCTCCCAAAGCTAATTCTGGAGGGACGAGAAAGAGGAAGAGGAAGGCCTAGAATGCGATGGCTGGACGATGTGGATGCAGACCTTAAGCTCCTGGGGGTAAGAAGATGGAGAAGAGCAGCGAGAGACCGTTGAGAAAGTGGAGGAGAATTGTTAAGGAGGCCAAGGTCCTCCATAGACCATAGCGCCATGTGATGAAGATGAAAAGATCATTGGGTATGCCGTTCTTCGAAAAGGACGTAAAATTGGGGTCCCCGGGCTGTGCGGTGTCAGGTACTCTTTAAAAATTCCTATCCCAATTATATCTGGACTGTCAAAATTAATAACTTCCTTTGTAGCATGAGTGATAAGTCATAGCAGCTTAAAGTGACTTTAAATGAATAAAACTGAGGTGCGCGTTCTACATAGACCTACTATAACCTGATAACCTAGGTCACTTAGGAGATAAATGATTAGGTGACATTACTTTATTATGATTTTTTGTCTTTTATCTTTCACTGATGATCTTTCAACATTCTCTTTATTTATTTAATGTGTTACATAAAAATATTAATCTCAGTAAATGGTAATACTGTAATGGTAGTAATTAAAGATTAATTAATACAACAACCAAATCCTTTTTACTGCTATTTACTACGGTAAACTTGTTGTATATGATATTCATCCACCCAAGATGGTGCAAAGTTCCTAGGTTCACATAGGGTATGGGGTCTAGAATAAAATTTAGTTGTATAAGCTAACGAATTAAGTTTAACAATTCATACGGTATTGCATTGTAGCCCGCTACGTGAGATGGGGAATTCCACTTCGCGAAGTTGTAGAGAAATTGAATAAACTTCTCGAATTCTGGAAGTTCCTTTCCGATTTACAAGCTACATTACAAACTAGAAGCTTATGTATAGCTTAGGCAGAAAAAACTTACAACTAAACAAGTGAGAGAAGCTATGAATAATTTGTCCATTATTACAAACATATAAAGTTATTCCTTAAGGTTATAACACATGCTATATTTCTAAGTTGTACTAAAATAAGTTTTTAATAATTTTCTTAAATTAATACAGTAGTATTGTCAAACTGAAATGACATAATTGATTGTAAGAGTATAAGTAATAAATAATATAAGAGTATAAATAAATAAAAGTATTTGCAATCAATTTTTTTTGTAATTTCAAATCTTTAATCACACGTCTGAGAAGGATCAAATGTAATGTTAAAGGAACATAATGACCTTTTCATGCGGGAGATAAAATCCGCAACAAGTTTTCCCAATCTTATAATATTTTTAAAATTTTGCATTGAAAAGCATCTAGTTTTGCTAAATGCGTCTTTTTTGGAAATAAAATAGACATGAGAGGGTTAAAGCATAAGTATAAATGAGTTAATTCTCAATTTCTAATTTCTGTCTAATATTCATATTTGGTGGTTTGAAAAAACTTCTTTATTTTTTTAAATATTACTTTTGACGGGTTAGGATTAGATTAAACATTATTCAACATCTAAAATCTATTTTCCTAAAAATTTAGCTCATGTTGCAATTTTACTTTCAGTCGCAAACCATCATTAATTTTTTAATAATTCCTTATCATTATTTGCAAGAATAATTGTGTCAACGAGAATGGATCCAAAACAGACATTTCACTAGCATTGAACTATAAAAATGATGTAAAATAAATTCCAAAGGATGGGGCAGACTGACTCTTCGCTTCCTGGTTAAGCTCCAAATTAACACATACATACTCAAAATGCGAAGGGATTCCGGCCACTAAATTAATAAAACCTTTGGATGTACAAATATTAGGATAAAAACATGAATATCTTTTATATTTACACAACTTGCTTACGCCACACACATACCCTCCTCCCAAAATTAATGAAAAATATGGTTTTGATACCCACCAGCATAAGGTTCATATCCTGATTAGGTAATGCACATGAAATAAAATCAAAATAACAAAAAAAAAATCTTTGTAAAAAAGTATTAAAACGTCTTTAAAAATTATCCCTTAATGTAAAAATAATGTTTTTGAAAACAACACTAAATAATATATATAGCACAATATTACCAATAGATTATAGAAGATATAGATTAAAGGCAAATGTATATTTATTATATAATTCCGTATCTGATCACTACAGACATTTTATATTTTATAGCCCTTAGGGGTTTGAGGGTTGCTACGCTACTGTACTAAGGAGTTTTGAAGGGATTTGTAGTGGAAAAGGTCCTGATTTTTAGTTTTTCCAATTATTTCATCATTTTCGGTGATGAAGCCTTTTGGGTTTTGTTGAACATAAGCTCTATTTAATAAGTTTGAACTGAACATAATTTCGCCATACTTGCCATCCTGCTGGGTGAGAGTCCTGAAAGGAGGATTCATATAGGACTGTCAACCTGATGTGTCTCCGTTTGATAAAGTCTGTAACTGTAGGTAAGTCGAGAGTGGTATGTAGTATGTCTGTTTTAGTTTTGCATTATGTGGTATGCTTTACGATACGTTTCTGTACATCATATTTCCTAACAACGATGCTCCGAGTAGAATCGCCGGTCTTAGGATACTCATGTATATCATTATTTTGAGGTGGAAGGATCGTTCGGAGAAGTGAGCAGGTGATTAAGTCTGTACGACTTAACCGAACTGGGTTTCATCCTGCAGTGATGAGCTAATTTAAGGGTGACACCTAAGTATACTATGCTGCCCGCTGGTATGTTTACATTTCCCCTTAAAAAACCTTAAATGTATTAGAACCTTCACACATCAGAAATATGGAGGACTAGTATTAAACAGTGATCAGGCCACAAACAAAATAAAAAATGGAAATAGATAGTGATGAATTCATAGAATTTACTCCTCCATTCAAAAGATCAGCCTGAACGGGCAATAAATCAACTTTTATCAAAAACATCTAAAGTCAGATATGAAGAGTAATATAAATATAAATCAAGATATAATAATATACGTTCATTTTATTTGTGTATGTGTTATAAGAATATTATTTTCTAAATAATATTAAATAAATGTTTCAATGAGTAAACCGTCCTAGAGTTATAATACATTTCCTCTGCATATTTGACAGATACGCGCGCCAATCGTAATGTTAAATAAATTAAGACCGGTCATTTAAATTATGTTATAATTAACATAATTGATTTAATAAAGTAATTTTAAATATACACATGATAGTTATGACCTATAATTACAATAAATACTATTAAAATGTATAATCTCAATTTAAAATGACAATAACAGTGTTGAATATTGTTCACATTTAGCCAGCGATTTTGGTATCAGCAACGGGGATTAGTCTCAGCAGCGGCTCCGCAACCGCCTAGCGAGACCAGCTAGACCACGTCTAGTACACCAATTTCTAGCGTTTGTCGTCTTGCCTGCATATTGGGCGTTATGTTGGCTATTTCTTCCTGGATCTTGAGATGTTGGTCGTCAAATCATGTAGGGTCCTTTAACAGTTCATATAAACCCGGGGTTTAAAAAAAAAATCACAAGCGGACAAATCGGGCGTATACGTATAAGTAAAGTATAAGCGTACCGTAGTACCAGAAGTTCCTTCTACAATTTGAGGGCTTTGTTTTGCGAAAAAGACATCCCATTGAGATATGTTTCATGTATTTAAGGTTTTGGTGCGCACCAATTTAATTATGACGTGAAATTATCAAAATAAATTACAGATACAAAACACAAGCACGTCGTAGCGTATGTTGTGAGAATGTACACGATTACAAGCGACCCTGAACCACTGCCCCATCTAGGTCATCGAGGAAACAGAGCAGAAATGCGATTAATAAGAAAAATATGAGGCCTTGTCGTCGGGGAAATCAAAATAAAATCTTCGTTTACTAAGAACAAAATAACTTAATGGCAATATTTTTATTTAAAAGAAAATTGTCAATAAAGTTCCATTAGTCACCAATTAAAAAATAACACATTAGTCATATTAAGATAGATGGATTCTTTATTAATTATTAATGAAATTTGAACCTACTGATGGCTTCAGATCAGGTACTGAATATAGATAGGCATATGCAATCAGAAAATATACTGTTACAAATTTCATACTGTAAAATACTTCATTTATCATCGATACTAATGCAAAATATAGAAAGTGAAAGAACACATCATGTGTACCATCAGACGTATTATACGTGGTTTTGTGCCATATTTGTGACTTTATGTGAATTTTATCGAATAATATATTTTAATTAGTAAAAAACACATTCCTAAGATTGATTATCTTTAATTTAAGATTATTTTTCTAGAATGTAAAACCAAAATACGAAAACTAGTGAATCCGGCATGTTCATTGATTTGGATTCTACAGTTTTCAATAATTGCACAAATATTTGAATTGCTAACTATTATAATTAATATCATATTTGACATAATCGATTGTCTGCTTTAAGACAGCTCGTTGGTTTTACAAAAAAAAATGGATTTTCTCTATCAACGAGATGCTTTCGTCGTTCGCTGAGAGATATAATAACAAATCCATAAAATGCAAGATAAGCAATTCAATGTCTCCTTTATTTTCTTTACCCATAATTATATGATCATTTTTTAAACCCAGTTATTCCTATCCTAAAGGGTGATGAATTCTTAAATATCCCAAACAAATGGACTGGAGCACGTGTATTAAAAAATCTGGCAAGTCATACATGTAAAAATGGTATGTACACCATACGAGATTTTTTATCGGTACAACACAAGGACACAGGCGAGTTATGAATTTTGTGGGTTCCAAGGACTATCCAGTGGAATTCATGGTATATACACCTTGTTAATATATTTGAATTCTTACTTATTCGATGAAATCATAAAAACCATCACTACTTTCCCCCAATATTATTTTTAAATTCTGTTGTTACCGATTTCCGTTAATCTAGAAAAGTTGTACGTACTTTAACCAATGATAATTTAAATTGCAATAAGGTTTCGTTCTTAACAGAAAGTTATACCGAATGTATACGTTGGTTTTTTGTCTTGAGCGAATATAATCAGTGGAAGTCGACAACAATAATCATTTTAAGTAATTTGTTATTAAATCAGTATTAATTTAAATAATTACAGTAAATATGAATTTTACACATAAATACAATGTCGTTAAATAATCACCAATTTCTACCAATACAGTTCTGTATATATAGTTCAATTTCTAACTAATATGTTCAGCACCCTAAAACGAAACACGAAAGTCTTCTAACATTTATATATACTAATTTTTCTTACGATGTACTATAGTAGCTTTTTCTGAATTATCAATATTTCAGAGAGACCCTATTAATCTATATTTTAAAACAATAAATCTGATTTTAAGTTCTAACTACTTTGTATAATTGTTATTATATTCCTATTGAAATGTTAGAGCGAAAAATTAATAATCCTACGCTTAAAAGAAAATAACTATCTGACATTATGTGTAAATATTTTTATTTTACACCACCCAACCATATTGCTATGTAATATTCAACCGAAATGTATTACATCAATATTTCCTTTAAAAACATGAACAACAGCTAAATTAGAATAATTAGGTGATAGAATTCATATTTCTATCACAATAGAAATTTTTTATCTATAGAAAAATAATTGAATGTCCAGAGAAATGATGAAAGAAATGGAATGAATAGAATAGAAGTGCGTGTTATGCAACAGGTCCTTTGAAAAGTTGTTTTGAATAAAATTATATTATCATACATATTATAGTTATTTATTTCTTGTATAATTTGCTACAATTCACAAAATTACATGCTGTAACAAATAGACCAGTCTCAAATTAAAAACAATTGTACAAATTTAAATTTATCTGTGCAGAATCATAATCATAACTTCCAACGGAGAAAAAAAAAGGAATTATGAATAATAATAAAATAAACAAAAGTTGTAACTATACATTATTAGTAACTTATATACATAGATATGAACAATGAAATAAAAGAAATTGATATCCTACAATAATAATTAAAAAAAATGTTTTTATAACTATTTCTTATGTGTCAGAAATAATAATTTATTTAAATAATGTGTAGTTATATTGGCTAAACTAATGAGTCATTTACTCAGCATACAATTAATGAGATTTTCAAGGCCTATTCATAATATGTGTTCATTATATATAAACCATTTATAATGGTTGGAGAATTATGATGTTTATCTTAATGTTTTCAGATACTATTTTAAAAAACAAAACTACTACGCAAAAGAAAATGATATTGTTTGATCCTAAGAAAATGTCTCGGCACTCTAAGTCTTTATCTAAATATTTTAAGGCATAGTCGTAGATCTAAACAATAAAACAGTTAAAATCAAACCGTGCGCTTCAACCAAAACTACAAGAAATATTTATTTCGGAATCAGGAATAACTCATCCAGTTGTTACCATTTAAAATTGTAATACATTTAAATTACTCTATAGAACAATATCTAGTACTATTTAGAGAGTTTTAATTTTAATGCATTGTACAATTAAATAAAAAATAATATTAAAAACATCGATTGCATCATAAATAGCTTCTTTTATTCAGAATATTTAGATAAATAAATAATTAATGTTTTTAACAAGCATAATGTAAAAATTATTATAAATCATAGCGAAAATTATTTTTTTTAATTTTATCTACAGTATGATATTTTTGTTCGTTTAATTTTATTTTATTTTGATAATCCTTCCAAATACGAACGACTACAAAGAACCTACACAAACACAGCGCTCGAACACCACGGACACACACTTCGGCAGTAAACCCAAGCTTTGATGAACGGAAACATTGTAAGTGCTGTTTTTGTGGGGCCCAAGCTTTTTTATACTGCAGCCGGTCCCACCACAGATCTCAGCCTCTTTGTCTTTTTTACATAACGACTAGACAATCAGCTAATAGGGTCTTAATTTCAATGATTTAACAAGGTTTTTTCATAGCAAAGTTTGGTATCAGTTCCGCAGGTTGTAACTTCCAGGTTGTCACAAGTTTTAATTTTTCATTCTTTTCTTTTGAATATCCTCGAAAATAAAAATGATTGTTTGGTATGAACAAAAATAATTATGGGAGATGGGAGAACCTGGATAAACTAAGTCTTAGCAACAAAGAGACAATGTCTCTCGCCCAGTTAGTGAACTGTCCAAGTATACAACTTGTTCTCTTTCGCATTCTGTTTAACTTTTTAGATTAAAACTAAAACAGATTTTTTTTTTACATTTTAGGATTGAAAGATAAAATGTCCATTTATTTCTAATGTTTTGCAAACGTATTTGATCAACGTTAAGTGAAATTGCATTAAGTTTAAAAAGTATTGATTTATTTTACCAACTTTCTACAATATACAATTAATTGTAAATTTTTTCTAATAGTGTAATTAAATGTGATTATGAATCAAATTGAAATTAAATTCTGAGTAAACAGGATAAGTTATTACCAAATTCACTTTGTACAGAATACATCAAATTTATTATTAAATAATAGGTGGGATGACTCAAAAAAAAAATCGATTTTTACTCATTTACTAAACCTTCATCTGAAGATGACGGATTAGGACACAGCAATCACCTAAAAGCAGTTCAAGTAAGCTCATGTCAATATGTATCACATAGCCTATTTACTTGATATAATATTGTATTCAGTTGTAAATATCAATAAATAAATTTAAAAAAAAAGAAGTTCAAGTAAAGTATCACTTTTAATTTATTAGGTATACCTACAATATAATAAATAAAAAATTGTTAAATAATAAAGCAAATATGTTAATTTTTTTATAATATTGGTATTTTTTTAGACCAAAATTAGTTATATGTTTAAATTAGTTATATGTTCACAGCTTAAAGTCTGTATCCGAAATTTAAGTTATTCCTTTTAACAAATTTAAACAGGATCCCATTATTTTATATACTTGTATTTAGAGCTCCAATTAAAATACAGGAGGTTGTCCAATTTTAACCAAAATCGTTTTCGTTTTTGTATTAAGCTATACATTATATACTGAATTTGGAAAGTACAGTGATCATGTATGTACGATCACTACTTACTTACTAAATGTTACTACAGGCCTAAATAAGAATATTTCAAATTCATAATACTAACCGTTTTTTGGGTTATACGAGATAACAAAATGATCTTATGTCGGAACAAAATGGCAAGCAAAAATATATTCAGAGATGGTCCAAACCAGTATTTCTGCTGAAAACTGAAAACCAAAAATTTTACGAGGTTCACTGTATATAATACTACTTTAGGTAGGAGAGGGAGGTCTAGTGACGGGGCTCACTACTTCTTTCTGATTGAAATTAGTCAGTAGTTTACTCAGTCCGTGTTGAGTGCCTGTACATGTGTTTGCCGGCCTGTCGGTGTAAGTGTGTTGAATAGTGGGTTCAGTGTTGGATGAAGTCCGTTACCGTCGGGAGTCCGAGGGTCTCGTGTATTGTGTCTGATTTCGTCCTTTGTAGAGAGGTGTGCCTTACTATACGCCTCAATATACGGTTTTGAAGTTGTTGGTGAAATGTTATTCAGCATAGGGGCGCCATATAATGGAGTGCTGGTCTAATAACTGCCTTATAAATCATTACTTTGAGGCGGAGCGATAAGTTCGGTGAGTTTAAAAAGTGATTAAGCCTGTAAGATTTTGTTCTAACCGACCTGATCTTCTTATTACAATGCTGGGATAACGTTAAGTGCCGATCGAGGGTGACACAGAGATACTTGCGACTAGTCGCAGGTTTGTTTACTCTGCCTGCTTCTCTATAAACCGTATTAAGTAGAGGGCGCTTATTCTTTTGGAAGGTGAGAATAATACAGTCGGTCTTCTTGGGATTAACTGTAATATTCAATCCGTCCAGTTTTTTAGTTATTTCCTCACAGGCCACCTCCTACTGCCGTAGAGCTCTCTCTGCATTCAATGAGCTACTGTAGGTGGCAGCAATCTCGAGAATTCCACCGGTGACGATCTAGGCCTCCTGTACAGCCCTGTGATGACGGTGGGCTTACCAAGGAGAACCTGTATGGTCTTGTGGTGAATATTTGGATCCATGGTTGCTACTGGTGGGGGTTGCTCCCTCCATCTTGTTCCATGGCGAATGGCAATCATGACCCCTCCTTCCAATCTACTGGTTGGTCTCCCGTCACGTCGTAGCCGGGGAAATTTATTCTGGTGTCAGTGAGGATCACTACAGTGGGTTGGGTCTGTGCTATCAGAGAATATACCATCATAATTTTAGGCATGAGTCCGTCAGTATTGAAATTTAGTACTGTTAGTGGGTTACTCATTTTACCAATAGTGTAGAAAAAAGTTCTAGAAGTTTATTTGCGGATTTAGTAAAATTAGTGATGTTTGTCATGAGGTGTTCTACCCAGAGGGAGTTTCGTCATAACGAGTCAGCGTATGTCTCCGGTACGGTCCGTTCGGCCCACCGGGGTGGGGGTTGATGCTGGTCCTTCATCGGTCCGTCTGTCCATCTCTGAGGGCTAGGGGTGGAGGATAGTTTTGTTCTGTGAGCGATGGTGGTGGTGAAGTAGCCTTTATCCTTAAGCCTACTTTTTTTCCTTAGGTTGTCTATTCTCTCGTGGAGAGCCTTCCATCCCGTGAATGACGCCATATGTGTCTCTCCACAGTTGGTGCATTTGCGTGGGGCAGTTTCTCTTGGGCACTCCGCTACTGGATGTGGGCCAGCACAACGGACACAAACCACTGTACGAGAACAGTGGTTTTTCGGGTGCCCAAACTGCTGACATCTGAAGCATTGGACGATCCATCTTCGCCCTTGATATGGTTTTACTGTGAACCTTACACTATGGATAGCCTTCACTGCCTTTAGGTCTTCAAGCTTGACACTACCTGAGGTCGTGAGGATAAGGGGTATATCATTTTTCCTACTGTCTATGTCGCTTTTTCTTAAACGGCGGATGCCAAGGATTCCCTGAAGCCCTCCATCAAATATGATTTTATCGATTCTATATAATATTCCAGATCCATTCCAAAAATGATGTATTTTTTGGGCCTTGGTCCGGTAAATGTAGAATAAGTGTGGAATGGCTGGTTTTGAGATTTTAAAAAATCTATTATTCCCGAGTGAGCTTCCAGAGTTATTGGGAAAGCCGTATTCCCTCTTTAGTCTTTTGTATTTCAAAATCTTTGAAACCATTTTTCTGTAATTTTAGTACAGCGTTGACTGTGCTGGTCACGCCGCTGACCACGATGGGTGGGGGTTTCTTTGGTGCATTGTCTTTCGTGTGGGGAACACTCACACTATCACTTAAAATAGAAAAGCAGTTTGATGTACTTACTGTGAAGTTCACCTTTTGGTTGAGGATTCAGCATGGCTTCTTGGGGTTGGTCCATTCACTATCTTCTGCCTTGGTGTCTGTTTTATTCTTCCTGGCAGCCTTGGCTGTGTTTGATGCCGCTGAGGTAGATGAGCTGTTCCCTGCTGCAGGCTCCATCATCGTGCACTACTCACTCACTGGAAAGGGGGGGGACTTGCCAGAGCATCGCTGCCCTTACCCAATAGGGTGGCTGCACAAGCTTGTTCCACACAAAGTATGGGCTGTGACAGCTCGAGGACGCTATCTAAACAAGTCCAAAAATAATAAAGCTGAAAGTTGGTCACTGTTGTATTCACTCTACGAGAATAGATATCACTATTAAGCTCAAAGGTAACATTGAGGTTATATATTTATCTTCTTAACTAGTTCGAACAAAGCTAACCTTAATTTGAGGTTTTTAGAAATTATCGCATTTCAACACTTAGAGAATAAAGCAATAGAATACACTGTTACCAAAGAAACCACACGTGTCTCTTCCCGATAAGTCCCGGAATTTTACTTTTAATTTCAATCTTTTATGTAAAACAAATAATACAATATAATTGAGAAAGGAACGTAACGCCCCACTCACAGCTAAATTCGATTTTACTCCACATACAATTTTCATACCGGGGGCTAAATATGAAAATCTTTTCTTAAAGAGTAAAACCGGTACTAGCTTATGCTTGATCAATTAATTTTATTTACTATGAATTGTTCCTATATCTGATTAATTAATCAATAATGGAACCAAAATTATTTTTGTGATCGAACGTTTTTTTTTAATTTTCAAATAAAAATTAAATAATCAATATGAATAATATTAACATTAAAATATTCTAAATAATAAAGAAATAAGTACATTTTGTTATTAAATATTTCTTGAACTTATGGATGATTAATGAAAATCATATCAAACAACTTACTTCCCCGATATAACCAATTCACTACGTTACTTTCCCTATGTTGTTTATTAAGCGAAAGCTCAGGAACATCAAAGGAACAGGGAGAGCTTTTTTTCATGAAAGCATTAAACAATTAATTTTGCAATGTGTTAAAGTAGGATGAATGTTTTATTAAATGTTCATAAAAATAATTATAGTATTTTAAAGTAATACATAACAAATTACCGGCCTATTTACAAATTTGACTAGTTCATACTATGTTTTTTTATTGCAATATCTCCATAAGTATAGTAACTACAATATTACTTGCCGAATCAATATGATCAATTTATAAAACAGAATTTAGACCAAGAAATTCTAAACTTTATTGTTTAAGATCAAAACTTCCAAACCAATATTGAAATTTAGATAATGCAAATATAGATATAGTATATTATGTAGTATATTTATAGTATCTTAGTGAAAAAAAATAAATACACATACACACACTGTTTTATTTGTTAACTGAAACCTGATGCAAACGCTATCTAAAAAGTTAGTACTTACCAATTCGTTCTGTAATTACTGTAAAATTATAACGACATTGTAATTAAACCACGACTTATTCAAGAACATTCCGTTGATGGATAAATCTCAGAGTAATGAACTCCATTTGTAATCTCATTTCTGTAGATGTTTTCCTTTTTAACAATTATGAATGGTTCTCTTGCCATTGAATCGGTTAGAAACTATAGTAGAGCACAGTTTCTATATCAACAAGGATTCTTTTTTAATCATAACAAACAATTAATGGAACTTGTCGGAAAACTAAACCCCAAGCCTTCAACTAAGATAAAAAGCCTACGGAAAAATTATTATTTCAATGTTTAATGAAACCAATGTAAACTAAGGCTCACAGAAAGGGTTCACGCAAAATAGCTTCATATTCTACTGTTCTTGTTTCCATTGGATTTATTTATTCCGGACAATTGGAGGAAGAAGATTAAATTAAATCCACTTTATGCAATAATACACTAAGATAAACTAAATTTAAGAGTGATCTGGCAGATTTGGGTTTGGGTAGGCTAAACCCGTGAATAAGCGCAGGTTCGGTGGTACGAGACTCAAGCTTTCGGTGTCGCTAAGCCTTATTATTATTATTATTATTATATACTTTAAGTTCAATCTATCTACATTCACTCATATGAAGTTGTTAGAACAAGGATTACAGTCACAAACAGAGGCGAAACAGCATTTAGTAGCAATCTACTGCTCTTAAACTGAGAAAATCTTTGGGTGGAAATCACACTAAACCTAAGATCGAATGTAGGAACGATAGACAATTTATTTCAATGTAAGACATTTTCCCATCCCATAATATTTTCCGCCTTGATCTGTATTACTTAGAGCCACGTCTTAAATCACCCAGTGTCCACGAACGTAGGTGTAGGTCTTGTATAAACTGTTTTTCTATTTAATATAACGAAAACATATAGCCAATAAGCCTAATATGTACTAAAGAAATAGATATAACCAGAAATATCAGATAGATTTCATAATATGTTCAAAGCTGATACAACAAAAATAAATTTCGGGCCTCAGATAGTAAATTTTCTAATAGAAGTCTATTTTTTGAGTATTAGAAAATAGACTACTTGGTTCAATTATCATGTCGTTATAATTTTACCTTAATTACAGAACAGATTGGTAAATACTAACTTTTTATATAGCGTTTGCATCAGGTTTCAGTTATTTATTTTATTATTACAAATGTATAAAATATATACATAAATACATAAAATAAAATAAATAATAACAAAGGATAAACAATCAACTGATGTTAATCTTTTGAATCTATTCTTGAGAAATAGTTTAATATAATAGTCTATAATTTAATTTATTTAACGTATAACTGTTTTTACTCCTTTTATATTTATTAAAGATTTTAACACTCACTTCATGCCTTCGAGGAAGAAATAAAATAATATCTATACTTATCTATTTCATCAAATCATTCAACAGCTCATTATTTTCAGAAAAAAATAAAACACAAGAAGTATATGGTCATACACGAACCGGATTGTGGCGATTAAATCTCATTTTAAAATAAGAGAGTTTCGATGAAAATTAAAGAAACACTTCTCCAGACATTTAGAATGTAGTCCAGAACTCTTTGTGAGGTTAACACCTGGATGGGTGACTAACCGCCGAGTTACTCTTTCAAATAATTTTATTCAACTAATCGGAGTCAACTCTAGTCGATTCAAATGGCACGAATACTTATTTTGTTTATTATACTTGAGAATTTTAGTTTTTATTTTGTTTTTTAGAACGTCAAGATGCCATTCTTGAAAAAAATGAAGAATCTGTTCCTTTAAAACTGAAAAATTATCACTCAACTATGAAAACAGTCACGAGACAATCTTTCCCCCAAAATATATCCGAAATATATAAATTTAATAAAATTTAAAATATATAAATAAAAAATCGTCTTGTATAAGATTTTTATGTTTTGTATGTAACATCCTAAAAAAAGAAATGACAGCCATAAAAAAGAAAGGATAAAGTAAGAAAGTATCTCTCTCAAAATAGACCAATATATAATACTGTTGGTATTCTTAATAAGATACATATCATTTCTTAATGATAATTTATTCCAAATCCGGACCATCTGGTTCGCCTGTTTAAATCTCACAAAGTGATAAATTAATTATTAACGAACAGATGTTACCGCTACGGTAAGTGAACACGATAAGTTAGCATATACTATATAATATATCAACAAGTAGATAAGTCTGTATAAAATATTTATTTAAATAACATGTAAATTAGGCTCGAGGCATGATATATAGAACTATCTAAATTCATTTACATATGTTAATCTAATATACATGCGAGATATTCCTTCATTGCCCTCTTAGAGTACAAGCCGTACGTTATCCTCCCACCTACTGTGATTATTTTTGGAAAATATTATATCGGAACTGAATAAAGTTCCATGGGGTCAGAAGACTTATGGAGAAGGCAATTAGGGAATTTGGTTGACAAGAACTAATAATTTTGAATTATGTTTTGAATAATTTTTGTTTCAACACATATAAACAAATTATTCCATTTATGTCTGTAAATAATATATGACCAGGGACAAACCATGGAACTTCATAGAGTCACTTTGAATGAGTTGAGCTGAAATTTCAAAATGTCAACTGAAATGGAAGTTTTACCAACTTCCACAACACCACAATTCCCATACCAACTATATATTAATTAGATTGATTTTATACGGCTTTTCATTGCGTTTTTCTTTAGCAGAGAATGTTAGTGAAAATAAAACTATCCTGGCGGAGGTCTATTGCTTAAGTTTTCTATTTCTTTTAGGAATGTAAGCTAGTTTATATTTTGAAGATTAATTGATCTACAGACCCTCATGGGGCTCACCCAGGTTCAAAAAAGAGAGTACCCTTAATTGAGCGGAAAACCTTGTGGTTGAGAGTGATCACAGACAAATCATCTCCAGTCCAATAGTAGTCCTAGAAACATTGAAGTCTCTATCAAGTACTGAGCCAAAGTCCCTTCCTGGGTTGGAGTGGTGTAGGTTTTTTAAAAGATTAAATGAAACACAGTCCTGTGATTTCTCACCATTGATTCATAAAAACGTATTGATTTTTGTTAAAAGTATTTTTCCCCTAATTGAAATTATTAAATTAAGGATAATGGGTCCTTAATAATAATCAATAAAAATAATAATAAACAATAAAAGAACTTAGTACTCAGTATAATAGACATGAATTGCGCGCGCGTGTTAGGGCATTTTTTACATTGGAAATAGGGTAAATATTTGCATAGAATAGCAAATGATAAATACTAACCATTAACAATTACTGTAACTGTTTCATACATACTAGCAGTATGTATATGAACAGGTAGATTTGGGGGCTATCCACATTTTTACTAAGATTTGCATATTGAACCATTTCACTCTAGGAATTTTTCTTTCTATTTTTCCCAATTTCCTTTTGATATTAAAACAACGATGTTTAGTAAAGATATTAATATATTATTTATTATGTAGCTTTTGTAATAAAGTATGTAGATTTTTAATAAGAAAAAGAAAAGATATAACATTTATCGGGTACTTTAAAGAATTTAGGAAAGGTTAATCAAAAACTCCTATGCCTTTGTGTCTTTTTATAGAAGTGACTAATATTGCAATGCTACAAAATCGATATCGGCAGATTTTATTATAAAATAACAATCAAGGAACCGTGAAAACGATAAAGCCAAAGTTTGGCATGTATTTTTCAAACAAAGGAACATTAATATTTTTAAACATACATCGTATTTCCATACAAATAAAAACATTTCAATGTAACAAATGCGTTGCAGTAATAATAGAAAGATATCTAAATAAAATTATTATATACGATATGATTCACCAAGATTGTTCTAGGAACATTTTCAAGATAAAATCAGCTTCAGTTCTGAGCTCATACACTACCTTATCACATTCTTTATCAGCCATAAATTCCAGAGGCATTTACTAAACCGCCACTGTTTACACCTAACTGTAACCCAAATTTGTAATCTAATCGTTATTTAAACTTCTGGAACAACTTTTTTTCATTCTTAATAATATACATAACATTGTGAATATAAAAATTCTCGATAATGCTGATCAAAGGCGTGTATGTGTAAAATAGTATTCCAATTACTTGAGAAATGAATGTTCGAAATTATAAGCCAGGTCTGCTAGGAGGATCACCATGTGACCCGGACGATCGTTATATCCTAACTCTTAACAGTCATCTGGATTACTGAAGATAGTTACGAAGGAATGGAGAACAGTCTCAGGGATAGTATCGATTATTCAATAACATACATCGTAATCAATAATCTAAATGTAATCCAAGCAATAAAAAAATCAGAGATATTGCGTTATTTCAATAACTACTTCTGCAATTGATACAGGAACAAAACACCTCGGAATATTTAAATAAAGCTGATAGAGCTACTAGCCAATTTATAATTCAGCCATACATACAGCATTTACTAAATGTAAAATGATAGATGTACTGAAAAACGTTAAGAATTGTAAAGTATTTTTTTTAAAGCCTAAGTATGTAAGATGGATCTTTCTCACATTATCCTTATTTTCTCCATTGAGGTCATTTTAATACGCTAGTGGTGGTATGATTTGTACAAGCGTAATGAACCTACTGTTAAAAGATCGAAAATGTTTTTTAGAATGATCTCAGTGCGACACATTATGTACCAGGAATGCAAAATAACATTATACATAACGCCATAATACCAGAAAGTGAAACCCAATTATAAAGATATTCGTAAATCACTTCATTTCAATCGGTGTACTGAATTAAAAGGGATATGTATGTTTATTATTTGTGGTCTTTGTATGTTTATTATTTTACACAAACTCAAGGAATTTAAGGGATAAAAAAACGTTTCTGGTAATGTAAAAAAGACTATGTAATTAGGGTAAAACGGAATAAGTGCTATTTTTGTATGTTCGTATTAACCACTATACTGGTAAGTTAAATGACATATACTTTAGCTATAACTGACGCTTGAAACTCATCATCATCATTCGTGGCGCTACAACTCCTGTAGAGTCAAGGCCTCCTGCAGCTTGGTTCGCCTGTCTTCTCTATTGGTTGCCACTGCTCTCCAATTGCGGATTCCCAAGATGAACCTGACATCCGCCGCCACTCCACCGTTACATCGGAGCCGAGGTCTTCCCAGTCTTCTTGTCCCATAAATCCTTTCGTCTAGGACCATATTAGGAATCTGATCCTGGGAAATTCTAATTATATGACCTGCCCATCGAAGCCGGCCTACTTTGATTACCCTTAAAATATCTGGGCTATTGTAGAGTCTTGTTAGCTCAGCGTTCGTCCTTATCCTCCAGAACCCATTGGTGCAAACTGGGCCATAAATTCTCCTCAAAATTTTCCTCCCGAACCTTACGAGAAGGGCTTCTTGTGAACTGGGTAATGTCCAGCATTTGGAGGCATAAGTAAGAACTGGTCTTATTAGGGTCTTATACAAATGCACCTTCGTGTTTTGAGAAATAGCCCTGCTTCTAAAATGCTTCAGTAGCCCGAAATAACATTTATTTGAAGATATAATTCTGCGATGGATTTCTGCTTTTATGTCATTATCCGCCTTCACCTGCGATCCAAGATACACAAATTCCTTCACCCTTTCAAATTTAAAGCCTCGAGCCATAAAATGCTATGGTTCATCCACATTCAGTTGTGGGCCTGCATGCATATATTTGGTTTTTGATTCATTGACCTCTAAACCCAATCTAGCTGCTGCTACCTAGAGACTGATAAAAGCATTTTCTAAATCTGTAGGGGTTCTTGCCACAATATCTATGTTATCGGCGAAGGCCAAAATCATAGAAGTTCTATTAAATATAGTTTCCCCAATTTGTATTCCAGATTTCCGCACTGCACTTTCGCTTTGACGCTTGAAACTGGGCTTCTTAATAGACTTATAACTTATTCTATAAACATTTCTTTTTGAATTAGACATATTTGTTGTAATTTCATAAGTGACTGTCGTAAGGATTTATTCTTAATATGTGGTTAAAAAATATATATTGTATATATATAATAGCCTTACAATAAGGAAAAATATTTTTCAAGATGCAGTAAATTTTAATATTTAAAACCCTATTCATCACCATACAAGATTTGTGTAGATCCTAGATGAATTGCAATTCAGCTCGCACCCAGCATGCGGAGATTGAATTATGATTGTCGTGAGCTTCCAAGATTGAAATAGCAGCTGAGCCGCGTCCATAAAGTAAAATAGATTTGGCTCGTGTAAATTAAATATTTAAACGCTTATAACAAATAATTCAGCGGTGAACATTCAGGAAAATATTGTTGTAAAAATATCAACGAAATAAACAAGCTGTTCACGAAGACAGTTAATTAGAAAAGAAAATTTTTATTATTTATTACTATATTATTTCCTGTCAGATACACCACCGATATTCAATTGGAATAACGTCAATCGCTTCGTATTTAAACATATAAATATATATTTCCTAGTATCCTTACATTGCTACTGAATTGCTACTATATTGGTTTTCATCTGTTTCAAGATTTAATAATTAAAACATTCTCAATTTGACAGTTGTGGTTTTTCTACTTTTTTTTTCAATTATAAAAATATAATCGATATTAAATTTGTATTAAATATTAATATTAATCGAGTGGAATACTTATTAAATTCATTTAAAATGATTTCTTTCTCATTGTTTTCGGTTGGTATCGCTGTTATTATATCTTCAACAAATTTAAATAGAAACAAGATATTAAATGGTATTTTATGTATGACTATATTTAACAGTTCTTCTAAATAAATACCAGCCAAGATATGTGAAATAGGAAATCCCATAGGGCACCCGAATTTTCGGATATGAAATTTTTCATTGAATTGAAAATATCCTCTATCTGTACACAGGGCCAGTAATCGTAGAAATAGTATTTTGGGGAATGTTGTACGTGTTTTTAATTTATTCTAATTTTTCCTTTAGTATAGTTTTTATTTTGGAAATGCATATGTGATGCATCTAATGAAATTAATTTATAGCCTTTAGGAACTTTAATATTTGTGATTTATTGATGAAATTCAAATGATTCTTTAAGATTATATTTATTTGTAGATAAGCTATTTAACAAATTGGCTAAGTATTTTGAAAGCTCGTACGTCGGTGAATTAATGAATGATACTATGGATCTGACTTGGGTTTCCGTTTTTATAACTGAATATAATTTTGGGGAAGTCGGGGAATTAGTAATGAGATTTTTGTATATTTTTATACCAATGTAATTATTCTTTTTAATAGTCAGTTTTTTGTCAGTCAGAGTTTTGTTTGTATCTGTCATCAAATTATGTTTAGGATTGGAACCGACTTTTTTATAAGTTTGGACATCATTTAGTAATGAATATATATATATATTCTTATATTATTATTATTAGAATATATATGTAATTCTATATTCTATATCTTATTCTAGTAAATAATAATTAATCTCATTTTAAATATCTAAATGTCTGAAAATGTATTAAATAAAATAAAATAAAGTAACAAATAATAAAAATTAATACAAAAGTACAATTAGAAAAAAAAACCTTGAATAAACTGCATTAATGATTCTTTTTTAGACTCTTGGAATTGAAAAGATAAAACAAAATACTATTAAACATATGTGACATAAAGCTTGTACTTCGCTAGTTATATATATAAATATTTTTTTATATATACGTAATTTTATTATAAAATTTGTATTTCTGATTCCGAAATATTGCCTTTTACGCAAGGCAGGTGGGTTTGCCTGACAACGAAGATGCACGGGTTGCCTACCTCTAATCGAATACGGGGGTTGTTGAACCAATTCGGTTTGAATGGCAGGAAAACTTGAAGGATTTGAAGGTAATTTATTTGGATAAATAAATTTTAATAGAAGACCTACAATGTGGGTCGAAACGTTCTATTAGCATTTCCAAAGATTTTTCGTCTCAGAAATTGTTGAAACTAGATAGCACACGAAGGATCGTGTACAATTCAAATTACTATAAAAAGCAAATAGCAAAGATTTTGTAAACAATTTTAATAAAATTTTATTCCAATTCCTCTTTTATAATAATATTTAACTAAATAGTATTAATCGAGTAAACTGTCAGAGCATAAATACCTACCTTTACGTAAGTATGAATATCTAACTTCAAATCTCTAATAAATATTAATGAACTAAAACAAACTTTTCTTGCTTATAAATATTTTTTAACTTATAAAAATAAGTAGATAAATCAATTAAGATGATGAAGAAAAGGGAGATTCTCCAAGTTTAATAAAAAGGGTCATGATTACAAACAAAAATTGGCCACTTTTTTTTTTTTTTTTTTTTTTATTTTTAAATTGGCCACATCCAAAGTTGTGATTAAAAATAAAATTTTCAAATACTTTCATTACCACGATATAATTTCGTTCGAGAAAAGAAGGATTCTTTATTGGTTCAAGGAAAGAGAGCGAGATTCGTCCTGATTGGTGTGCTTGATAAATAAAAGGAATTCTTCCATTTTCGCCACCCGCCTGGCCAACTTTCATCATCACTCCATAACCTACTTCAACGTCACAAAATTTAGTTATTTTATAAAATTAACAATGAAATAATCCATGATGCATTCAAGCTATAGAAATAACATTTGAATGTATAGAAACCTATTAAGTAAAAAAGAAAAAAGAGTAATTATAACAGCAGAGATATAAAAAAAGTGAGTAAATTTAGTGGTAATGTATGAAGGGGAAATGTAATAACATACGGTGTTTTTGTACAATTCTGAAAGAATTTTATCATAAATTGAATCAGATTATTAAAGGAAAAAAAATTTTAAATACCTGCAATATGATTTAAGTACTAATAAGCTTTTTTATATAAAAAATTACGTAAATTTTTTTTTTTTCCGAGGAAAATCCGATTAAAAACAATTCGAAAATATTTGAAATAAACGGTTTTCAGCCCTGTAACAGAATTAGGAGTGGTTTTAGGGATGCGCAAAAGCAAACTAATACCATCTACCGAGCAATCATTAATAATTATTATTAAATACATACTCGTAGTTAGAATTGTTTAGGATCTTCGCTAACATATTCTTTAACTCGTTGCCCATGTTTTGGGGTTATTTTCTGAGTCCAAATACCACCTGTTTTTGTTTTTGTCTTTCTTGAAAGCCCTGAGTATTCGTCGAAGTTCCTTCCTAAGTGAAGAACGTTCTTCAATCTCATCCGTAGAGACCACATCTTCAATGTCTTTTTTAGTTTCCTTAATCCACGTGTTGGTCATTTTGACTTTTTTTTTTAATACGTGAATACTCGTTTAGTCATTCTGCTTGGGTTAGTTCCTTGCTAGTCCCCATAGAACTGAAATTATTATTATTATTATTCTAATTTCAGTTCCAGCTGTTAACTCCAGTTTTCTTCGCATCATTCGCTACGCAATCATGACCATCTTAATCTTGACCTACCGACCGCTCGACTTCTCTGCAAATATCTTGTCAACACCATTCTTGGAGTTGCATTTATTTGCATCCTAGCGACATGACATGCCTTCCGAAGACGATTTAATTTTATCGTTGTAGTGATATCTATATCGTTGAGCCGGTCATAAATTTATTCGTTTGATCTCCGTCACTATTACTCTCTAATATTAGCGGGTCGGAAGATTTTTCGAAGTACTTTTCTTCCGAAAATTTACAGCTTTTTATATTCCGACTTTGTGGATAAGTTCCAGAGCCCTAGGTAAGCACAGGGCGGATAAGGGTCTTATATAAATATATAATGAGATTATTAAAATTATTCATTATGACTCCAATAGCAAAACAATCAGAACTCTATTTCCTAATGAAGGAATTTAAATAATTATATTAGCAATAAAGAAATATTTAAGTAATTAGTTCTTGCTACCATCAGACTTACTAATGAACTAAGTCGAATTAACCAAAGACCGGCTTATTTCTGAACTTCCAACTTTGTTTAATTTTGAAACGAAGTTATTTGAATAAATTATCCAAAATTGGTTATCACAGCTCCTGGGGAATAGGATCTGAAATTAATCTGGAATGTAACTGAAAACCTAATCAAGCACCAGCAAGGCATTTCTGGAACGAATGCAAAATGCCCAGTTTGCAAAATCAACACCCGGACTATTAATATCGAATTCATTATTAAAGGAAATATAGGTAAGATAATTAAAGCTAAAAATGGGATAAATAACGGCATGTTTTAGGTGATGTTAGTTCTCACAAATCCTTAAACAAATTGAACATAAATTATCCATTTTAACAAAAAAAGGACCAATTCCTGGGCAAAGCAGAAGGAGATAGCTTGAATCCTTTGAACTCCTTTCCAAGAACCAATCAACCGTACAATCATTGACAATATTTGGCTATTGATAGTGCGTAATCTGGCAGTTATCTAACATCTCTTCCTGTGGAAAGTTGTGCCCGTCAATGAAAAACAATGGTTAAAAAAATTATTCACTAAGATGCCGATTGTATGGATTTATAGGATTTATATTTATATTCTGTTTTTTCTCCCAATCTTATAACTGCTGCAAAGAAATATATAAAAGTAGTATGCATGTTCTAAAAAATGTGACTCCAATTATAAGAAAAATTAATTTATTATAATTTACAAGTTAGAGAGGAAAATAGTTGACTGGAAGATCTAATGTTGGATGGAAATAGTTGGGGGGTGCAGTCAAAATATTATTTTGACAGCACCCCCAACTATTTCCATCCTATATTATATTTGAGATTTATTAAGCTAGCCTTATCGATGCTTCAAAATAACAACTTAAATATAAAAATTGACATTTTTTAGCTAAGTCTTCAGTTGCAATTATAGTGGTTGAAGCTTTTTACCTCAGGAACGACATATCCAATGGTTTTCCAACATGGCTTTTTAAATAAAGTCATACACTGAGTTGTATCATGTTTGAACTTGAAG
Organism: Troilus luridus; assembly: GCA_964056705.1. Classification (NCBI taxonomy): domain Eukaryota; kingdom Metazoa; phylum Arthropoda; class Insecta; order Hemiptera; family Pentatomidae; genus Troilus; species Troilus luridus. The sequence goes on from OZ057412.1 coordinate 29,434,602, forward strand.
TTTTATGGGAATAAAAATGTTCTAATGGTTAATAAAAGAATTTCAATACCACCCTTACAATAGAAATGCTTTGCTACACCAATAACCATTTTTTAAGCTATGATGGAACTTTGAAATGTCTCTATTGAAAAATTAGTTGTTTTTTTTATTATGACATTGTTCTTTTGAAGGAACGATATTTGAAATTTTCTGATTGTATTAACATTGAAGAATTAATTTTTATTATTATTTAGTCCAGAAAAGGATCTTAGTTGTAATCGCAAGATTTCCTTAGATAATAAAAGGCAGATAACTAACTACCAGAACTCATTGTGAAAGATATATATACATGAGCTCGAGTAAAATAGAATTAATAAACACACAAGCCATCAAAAAAAAATTTTTAAACTTTAATAGTTGATCTTTATAGATTTTTATGTGCTGAATTTAAATCTGGCCTTAGTTTTTTTTTGTATCAACCATAGTTTTCCAGCAATATGGTTTGTATTGTTACGGTCAGAGCGGGAAGGAGGACCGGCTGAAAGGATTAGGCGAACAATGGGATTAAGCCGGAAGGGATCAAAGGTAGTCTAGACTCATCGGGATCTGCGTGGAATATTCTAGGTGTCCCCCACCCCAATCTCCCTTGCCTATATAAAAAGGCGAGCTGTTTTGGCCGCCCAGTCAGTAATAAGTCAGTGAGTAATAAGCCAGTAGTAATAAGCAGTCGTTAACTAGTGATAGTGCGTGTGAGTTACAGTGAGTTAGTATCAGTCTGTAATAAGTGCTTAGTGAGCAACAGTGACAATTAGTGGCCGTTTAATAAGTGTAATAAACTGGGGGTCAGTTTGTCATATTTGGAGAGTCTTACGGTCGGTGGACTTTAGTTAGCGAACTGTAAGTGATAATTTGTAATTGTAAACTATAGTGTAATATTATTGTATTTGTATGAATTTATATATAAATCGTTTAGTTATTTAGTATTAGCAATATCCTATTATCTTAGAAATTAGATAACATTTAGTAGAATATTATTATTGTAATATTGATATTAGTTTAATAATTTAATTGTTTTAAATAATCTCATTGTATTCTTTTTAATTTGTTAATAAATATTAGATTCTTGAATTAAGTAATAGTTTAGTCCATTTTACACCCAGTAGCCCGTAACAGTATTATATACTATAAACCCCTGTACGGTATACGGGGGAATTAATGAAACACTATGTTACTATGTCATAAGGATGGTTTGTATTTACAGTGGCTACTTAAAACAGTGATATAATGTGCTAATACAGGTTTCACTTGTCAACTGGAATTGGTCTATACTTTCTTTCTCTTTTTTCTTTGAAGCTTCTTGTGTAGCTTTTTCTACTATGATTCGCTTGTTGAACTTATCGGTGAAGTGACCAACAGTAATCCCCCATCATATTGGTGTTCCAGCGACCCTGGTAGCGTTTCTCTATCACTTTAACGTCCTGGTGAAAACGGTCACCTTGCTCCTCACTAACATCTCCCAAATTGCCCGGGAATCAAGGTGGCTGTTCCATAAGTGAACTTTCAGGCTCATCAAACATCCTAACTTTTTAAACTTCGGTAATATGTTAGCTACAATAGAGACATACTCTGGGCTTTTTCATTTCCCAAGAACTTTGTAACGACTTGCTTGAATGATACCCATGCTTATTTATCCTGATCACCAAGTTTAGTTCCAAAGTATGATAAATAAACATTTTTGACAAAGTCTGTAATGTTTCTTTGGTGTTTTTTAATCACAAACATAAAAAAAAACTGTCAGCAGAGTTTTTACAACCGCGATTAGAATTGTACTGAGCACATGTACAGGAAACGTGAAAGTGAGGTTAGGTTGACAGTAAACAAAACATCAGCTGTTAACAGAAAAAAAGAATCAACCTTTTTTGGCCAGCAAATGTGTTTCGGCAGTGCTACCAACTTCATTCACACCAATAGACCTAGTTTTTCAGTTATTTATGTTAAATATTAAAGCTGTTAAATTCTTTAAAAATCGCTTAATTTAATAAATTTAACCATAAAATGCGAAGAAATTGTGGGGGGTACAGCTTTTTTAATATCATATTTGGATTCAGCACCCTAAAAACTATAGGAATAAGGTATTTTCAGTACAAACGTTTTTTCATCGTTGGGCTGTGAGATTATTACAAAAAAAAAACTTGATGTGTCTAGGGTTAAATACATGGTAGAGACTGTTCTGCTCCTAAATCAACCGAGATTTTTTTCAATTAAGAGTAACCACTTTATGGAGGCAAGATAAGCCCCAAGAGGGTGTGCAGTTCTGTTACACAGCGTCCACATTTTGCTGTTAACAGACTAAATAATTTATCGTTCACAGTCAGGTTTGAACGCCTTGAACATATAAACTCAGCTAATAAACATAATACAATTTGAAATAAATATACCATAGATATAAAAGAAATATAAAACAGTGAACATTTCTTCTTTCACTTATTTTTTCATGATATTTTATTTTTGGAAATAATATTAGTATTCTTAAAAACGATGGGTACTATATGATTTATTTATTGATTTTAGAACAATAATTATTTGAGTTAAAATTATGACGTTCAAAATAATATTTAGAAATACTACACTAAATGTGAAGAGACAAACGCAAATCAATAATGCATCTTATTGCATAACAGAGAGATAATATGAGATTCAATAGATATTTATGCTTTGACAGTTTTCTCGATTAATACTATTTAGTTAAATATTATTATAAAGGAGGAATTGCAATAAAATCCTATTAAAATTGTTTACAAAATCTTTGCTAATTGCTTTTTATAGTAATTGGAATTGTGCACGATCCTTCGTGTGCCATCTAGTTTCAACAATTTCTGAGACGAAAAACCTTTGGAAATGCTAATAGAACGTTTCGACCCACATTGCAAGTCTTCTTCAGGGTTAGGTCTTCTTCAGAGGCCCCAAACATGAACCATATTTACTTAACACCTTCCACTTTGGGAGTTTTACGACTAATAATAATGGTATATTGGGATATAAACATATTTATATGAGTATCTGTGAGTAGGTATATTTTTTTCTAATGTGGCTGTTCATTCAATTAGTTAGATATTTTTTAAAATATGTGTAAATCATTAATGGTATTGTTTTTATTTTTCTTCATTATTTTGTGTTGTTGTTTGTTTGTCATAAATTTAATACACATGTAAACATCAATTGTTTCTCTCTATACTCATATTGTTATCTTATATATTTTTTCTTTCTCTTCTTCTAATCTGTTTTTTTTAATATTGTTACTGGATGTAACTCGCTTAAATCTTTCTCACTTATTAAACTGTTTGTAATATTTAATCTATTGTAATTATATTTTACTATAAGGCATAATATCTTATATGTTAATACCTGTAATGTCATTCTAACCGGATTGTCCCAGAATAAATAAAGACTTTGTTATTATTATATTGTTGGTGAACCCATGGATTGGCATAATTGCATTTATTGTTTTATTTTTGCTTTGCATTTATATACCAATGATCCACTTTTTCAGTGATCCATTTTTTTTAACTCAACATTAAATCATGTGGTTATATATCTTATTGAAAAAAACTATACATGATGAATATTTGAACATTTATTTTTGAGTAATTTGATCAAATTGATTTTTGAAACGCATTTTGTCTCATTTTGGAGATTTTCAATTCGAGACTTGGCTTTACACAAATATACGGCTCATTCTGATATGTGAATTAGAGGTAATGGTAACAGCTGAGTGGTAGAAGGGTTGGAATTGACAAAGGAATGTTTAATTATCATCATACAGCTGAATCCCATTAAATATAAATTGGCCTGTCTAGCTGACAAACACCGTATGTTAAGGGACAAAATGTGTTTATCGACAAAACTGTTTGCAACAAACGACCAATGTGTCATAAACTAGATGGCACACGACGGATCGTGTACAATTCCAATTACTGCAAAAAGCTAATAGCAAAGATTTGGTTAAAAAAATCTTTGTATTTCAACGTCATAATAGTAAAATAACACACATATAATATTTTGACACTATTAGTAATAATAAAAAAATCGATTTCTCCTTTTTTATTGTTGTATACATAACTATTCGAAAATAATAAACTATAGTTTTATTAAACAGAGACAACCAGGAGTGTCTTATTCTATAACTTTTAAAATGAAAACCAACAACAATCTAACGAAATGTATCTTTTCATATCTTGGCATTCAATACTAGAATAATTAGAATTAAAAAAAAAAAAGAAATCTAAAACCGATGAACATACTCCTCGAGTGAAATGGCTCGTTGTATGAGAAGATTATGAAATGGAAATATTTTATTTGTTCGTGTTCGTATCTCCGAAAACTAAATTTTCTTTTTAAAAACAACAAAAACCTGGGTCCTGTAGAACCAATATTGTAAGTATTCTATGAGAGATCAGTGTTCTGTGTCATAAAATATCGGAATAATTAAGTAAAAAAATAAACGAAAGAGTTCATAGTTCAGACAATGCTAGTGTTATCTAAATTTTGCCTATCCAGGTATAATTAGGAAATGGGCCTTAAACGAGTGCATCACACAGTCTATCATCCACCATTTTACGTCCTCTCCGAAGAACAGCATAAATTAGGATTTTTTATCCTCTTTAAAAAACCCAAGGCCACCTACCGAGCTGCGATCAAGAGCGTAGTAGGTACTAACAACATCCACTTATCATTGTTCAATATTTCCAAAAAGTATATGACCATTATTGAAATAGAAACTATCAGCACAACTTTATAATGAAAAATAAATTTCTAACTACAACAGCCGATAACTCTGGCAGTACATCACTGAAGATATCTCGATGAATAAGTCATAAGAAGATTAGAAAGATATAAAATTTTATTCGAATTGTATCAACAGTATACTATTAGTTAAAATGCATGTAGATGGAATAAAAGTTGTATATTGTATTGTATATTTTTGGGAATCGGACCGATGTTGAAAGAACTTATGATGGATTATTATTTCTCTATTGCAAAGTAGTAACATATTGTTTTATATGGTATCTCTGTATTTATGTTTTAACCATCATCTTTGAAGATTCATGTAATGCCGCTAAAACCAGTGATGTGGAAAACTAGATGAATACCAAGCCATGTGCTGGTTGGTATTATCAAGTCAAATGAGCCTTGGATGTAATGGATTTTCCCGGATAACTTCTCTTTGATGATTTAAGCTTAATCCAAATCGTTCAAGCACTGATTTTAAAATAATCCGCTTTAATGTACAAAACATCCCTTTAAGATTTTACTAATGAGAATTAATAAAAGAAGTTGGAGTTTATTAAAAATAAAAAAGTTCAGATTGGTTCGTCTTACTTTGAAGAAACAGCAATAAAACATTGGTAAGTAAAAGTGCATGAATGCAATATTTTAAGTTTAAGAGAAAGAGTAATATAAAATAAAAAAGGGAAAAAGAGCTTGTACTTGGTTTTAAAAAAAGTCTGAACCACTACAAACCATTTATGCTGAATAATGTTAGTTGACCTTATTTATATGAGGAAGAAAAAGGTCCGGGTGGAAGTAAAAAATAATTCTGTTATATATGGAGAACTGTTTATTGGAAAACCGACGTTTCGACCCACACTGCTGGTCTTCTTCAGGGCTAAATATACAAGTTTGTATAAATATTTGTATCTTATAAATTTAGCTCTGAAGAAAACATGCTATGTGGATCGAAACGTCGGCTTTCCAATAAACAGTTCTCCCTATATAAGAGATTTTTTTTTTACCTCCACTCGGACAATTTTCTTCCTTACAAACTATATAGGGTCTTGAGTTTCGAGCATCTTAGAGACTATAATATTTCTGACCCAACGGTTGTGGAGAGAGTTTATTTGTCCTAAATAACATTCAAATGGCAGGTTTGACCCCTAATTAAGGGTACCCACTTTATAAAGGTTGGATGAACCCAGGAGGGTCTGCAAATCTCATAATGTTTACCTATGGCTGTTATCTGCTTTTATTTATCCGTCACAGCTGGATTTGAACTCAGAATTTCAGCATAGTAACTCATACAAGGTTTATATGAAGGTGGAATGAAGTAGATGGAATTGAGGTCACTAATGGTCTTTTATCACTCCAGTTAGCTGATTAGAGCTTATTGCATGGGTTTAACACCTCGTAAGCCTTCATTTTAGAATCATGGTAATATGAGGATAACCTAGTTCATATTCTATAAATATATTTATAATTTTGAATAAGTGATATGCCTAGTCGGTTGTACAATTTATATTCTGTATAATTTATCACATTGCGCTATGGTCCATGGAGGACTTAGGCCTCCTCAACAATTTTCCTCCACTTCGAACGATCTCCCGCTGCTCTTCTCCATGTTCTTACGCCAGTAGCTTAAGGTCTGCTTCCACATCGTCCAGTCATCGCTTTCTAGGCCTTCCTCTTTCTCCATCTGGACGTCCCGCCAGAATCAACTTTGGGAGCTTGTTTTTGTCCATTCTGTGAACGTGCCCCAACCATCTTAATCTTGCTTTTTTAATACATACAAGAAACTATTTCAGGTTATCCATATAGGGCCTTAAGTTCTTGGTTCCTTTTCATGCGGAAACAATTTCCTTCCTTAGTTGGGCCATACACTCTTCTAAGAATCTTTCTCACCCATGAATACAATAATTGCTCATGCTGTTTGGATAGAGTCCACGCCTCCCCACCATAGACGACGACAGGACGAAGTATCGTGTTATATACCCTTATTATTTTGAGAATAGGGGGTAAAACTCTATTTCGGACCACGTTTCTGAGGGACCGTATTCAACCCCCGCCTTCAATTCATGTTCCAGTCTGTTACCTTCTGTAATAATGGTGCCAAGATACTTTCAAGAAGGGCAACAAATCCCAGGGTCAGAGTCACTGGATCAAGATAATAATGGTGTGTATACAAAAAAATTACCCGTTTCACCTTCCCCATGGAGAGAAGAATGCGGCGAATAACAGTATCTTTCGACACACCACACTCCCTGGCAAGTTCGCGAGTTTTGTTGACGGATTTGACTGAACAGCTTCCTTCAGAACCTCAACAATATCCATTAATGGTCGCCCGGAGCCCTGCTTCCTTTCCAACGTCGTATCTCCACTGCTAAATTTTTCAAACCAACGCCGCGCAGTGCGCTATTCAAGGACACCTTCCCCATCATATTTAATAAATTGCACAAGAAACCTTTTTTTTAGCATTTTTCATTAAGATTTTTAAATCAATTGAAAATATTTATGGGCATTTTGGTTTAACATGTAAACTTTAAAATGTCTTAACATTTTCAAAACTTCCTTGGAGATATCCACTGGATGACAGTTTCCTGGATGAGAGCATGTATTTTGTATTCATATTATACTCATACCTAATTCATAGGTTCATTATACCTTTTTATTCATAATGCTACTCCTTATTTTTTAACTTATTTTTTTCACTTTAGAAATTATTTTAAATTATTGAGATAAACAACAAGTAAACATATATAGATCACTAATTATGATTAATACAATTAATATTCATCTCTTAAAGGTCAGTTTCTTTTTCAGAAAACAACCCATAATTTATGTCCATAATAAATTGATTACAATAATTTTATAACTAACAATTGTATATATTTTATGAAAATTATTATATTTCATAGAATTTTAATCCTTAAACATGAAAATAAAATTTAATTGAACTTAAGAAATAGTTTAATAATTTAATTGTCATGGTTACTGAAAACTTGTCAGTATTTCCATTTGGCCTGGTTATAAAGAAAAAAATGTTTAAAATGTATAGTAACATTGTTATAAGATTGCCAATAATGATACTAAAAATGATTTTGCAATATATTTTCATTTCTCTATGTAGATAATACATACATTACCGGCTGAGGCATGTAAATTATTTAATCTGTTAACAGCCGTGGATTACCTAATGGGAATCTTAGACTCTCCCGAGACTCATCCAGACTCAGTAAAGTGGGCACCCTTAATTAGGAGGAAAAATACGTTCAGTTAAATTGAAAGGTATCAGTTCCGCAGGTTGAAGCTTCAAGTCAAGTCTCATCTAGTTTTAAGTTTTTATACATTTAAAAAAAATAATTATCTCGAAAATAAAAGTAATTTTATTACTGATTGTATATAATAACTATTAATGTCTGTAAGTAGATTAAAGAACCGACACACACACTGTTTAGGTTATATCATCATCTATACTTCGAAATGTTTTTGAAATGTTCATTTCCTAATTAAATAATCCCCGAAATATTCGCATTTTCCATAATTACTCTTTTTTTATACTAACTCACTATTAATTTTATTTTCGAGAATAATGTGGAAAATAATGAAAACTTAAAACTTTTTGTTACTTTTAAAACTTGCACCTGCGAAACTGATACCAAATGAAATACTGATTAAATATGTAAAAAACTCAAATCACCAGTTTTAGGTTTTACTGGAGATATTTTTTAAAAATAATAACTTATTATTTTATGAATTTTAATTATTATTAGAAAATGGTCGTTTAAATATCAGCAGTTTTTTTTTGTTAGTAATCTGATAAATTTCTTTTCTTTGTTGTTATGAAATGATTGAAGGCGGTTTATTAGTTTTTAAAATATATTTAAGTATTTTATTAAAGTATTCAATTATTTTTAAAGTAATAAGGCATATTGGGCTTGGAACAAACGTAACAAAAATTAATTTGACAATTTTTTTTAATTGAAAGAAAGTAATTAGTAAACAAGTCCTACATCAGGGAAACCTCTTGTGCTGCTGGTACTTTTTCAAGTAGCTCTAAGTTGTAATCAATTTTATAATTTTAAAATAAGTCCAAAAAATAAAAAATAATAATAATAATCAATAAAAAAATAAATTGATCTTTATTCCAAATCTGACTGTTAATTACACGTTCGAATGAATAATTGTTCAATAACCACCTGTTTAATGATTTTATTTGTTTATTATTATCTCTAACGTAGTTGCAGAACTTTGCCAAATATATAACAGAATACCTGGAATAAAAATGATAAGCCCTTCAAGAGATGAACCGCTTTGACTAAATAATGCTTTTAGCTAGAGCCGTGTATTTCTTAGAATTACTATTAAACGAAAATCTGAATCCCGCTTAAAAGCATTTTATGCTAAATTACTTATAGTTTTAATCAAAATAATATAATTCCCACATTTAAATTCTCTAAAACACTATGAAAGATACCCAATGTTATTATTCAATGTTGTAATGTAATAATGTAATGTTTTACCGAAACTTTAAGTAATATTTATTATTTTTTTGGCTGCCGGATAGCTCAATCCTGAGTTGGTCTACTGAAGGTCCCGGAATCAAACTATTTAATCTGTTTACAGTCGTGGATTACCTAATGGAAGTCTTAGACCCTCCCGAGACTCATCCAGACTCTGTAAAGGGGGCACCCTTAATTAGGAGGAAACCTGGCGGTTGAGTGTGATTAGTTGATATAAAAGGAGTACGATCTCTACCCTGTACTGAACCCTAAGTTCTTCATTGGTTGTAGTGGGACAGTTTTGTTTGTTTTTTATTATGTAAAACATCATATAGATTGTTTAATTTAATAAATGGTTATAATTAAAACAAAATAACAAAAAAAGGTCGTCCTCTTCTGCTCCAATAAAACCAAACTAAATTTGCTTAAGGAACTTTTTAAGGACATCCTTGAATTCCAAACAATGTGGCCATTGATACAAATTTGCCAAAGATAAGACAAGAAAGAGAAATTTCTAGGCAAAGTCAAGCATAACGATCCAAATCTCTGAGGAAAAAAAGGAAGCAAGATCAGGAATAATAAAACAATACAGCTTTCATATGGCGCATAGTGTTTAGAATTGGTTGATCTAATGTACTCCAAACTCGAATGAATGCAAATAAAAAATAATGCTTTAAAAATGTACTTTTCTATTGCATCTCGGAGATGTTGACCTGTTCAGTGAGATTCTATTAACTACCAGGGTTACACTTCCAAGAGATGCACTATATAAAAAATATATTTTTTCTTACAAATATATATATTTCCGATAAATTAAGTTTTAGTTTTCATTAGAGACGTTGAAGATTAAAGCGAAAAAAATTAAATATCATTTTAATAAGGAAAATTATTTTCAGTAATTATTTTCATTAGTATTTTCAGCTCTCTCTTCCATTTCACTAAAACAGGTATGGTTAGTCCTTAAAGCTTGATTTTCAAATAAGATTTTAACTGTTCCTAATGAAATATTTACGAGAGAATAAGTAATTTAGTCTTAGATAATTAAGAAATAGATTTGATCGACCTATCTCTACTTAAACTTAAAAGAGAAGTTTTAGTTTTTAAAGTTTCAATCTGAAATATTTATAAATAATAATTTCCTCAAGTATGTTTTGTTTCTAGGTAATACCGCTGTCATGTTAGAAATTTGACATTTTTTAACATGCAATTTTTCAATTTTGGATACTTCAGCAAGTAACTAATTTCGAAAAATATTTTATTACTCATCTTAAAAAAACAGCTACTTGAGTACTTTAAGTTATACTAAATAAGTACATCAATCTTGGCAGGTTTTACTCGAAAATTTCCAATATTCATTGAATCATATAATCACTTGCACATAAGTTGAAATAATAGGTTTTGATTAATAAATCTAGAATTTTATTTAAAATGTAAATGATACATCAGAAAAAGGAAATTCGATATTTTGATTGATAATTTACAATTTTTAACTGTAGAAATAAATTTTGTTTCGTGAGATGGATGGGAAATTGTTTCAATATACTTAAAGTCCGGTCATTGTATTTTTTCTTTTATTATGGATATTCTGATTTCTAATTTCGAGGCCATCATCTTTAGTACAGAATGATAATATTGCAAATTACTAGTTTCGCGTTTAGAAATCCCACCGAGTAATTTTATAGAATATGAATTGGATTTAGTACTTAATATATACCTTATATGTAATCTTATCCCTTCATACTTAACGAAATTAATAAATTAGGATAAAAAAAACACAACCTGAATATTGGTTCAGATACGTTGACGACACATTCGTCATCTGGAATCATGGAATAGGTGCACTGGACAGATCCTTACTCCACCTAAACAGCATCCACCCTAACATACAATTCACCAAGGAGCTGGAGAAGGATGAGAAACCCCCCTTCCTGGATGTCCAGGTCGAGAAGAAAGGAAACCACCTTGGACACACCGCCTACCGAAAACCTACACATACAGACAGATACCTCCAAGTCACATCTCACCACCATCCGTCTCAGAAGAAATGAATCAACACTTTACTCAACAGAGCTGAAATGATAGCTGAACCGTCACAGCTCCCTAAAGAGAAGAGGCACTTGAGAACAGCCTTCCTGAAAAACGGATACGACCAAGAAACTATCAAACCGGTAGAAAGCAAGACAAACACAAAAAACAAGAGAATAACGAAAGAGACAACGAAGCTGAAACCCAGACAACTATTCCTTACATCAAAGACACCTCAGTAAAGATCGCCAGGATTCTAAAGAACCACGACATCAAGACCACATTCTCCACTGACAAAACAACAGCTCACATCCTACCGAACCCCAAAGACAAGTTAAGACTACGTACCCCAGGCATCTATAGGATACTCTGTTCCTGTGGCAATGTCTACATAGGACAAACCGGAAGGACTATCGAAAGAAACATAAAGGAGCATATATCTAGCGTCAAAAACTTTAAGACAGAAAAATGGGCTGTAGCAGAACACTTCTACAACACTAACCACCTCATACCTTTCGAAAACAGCTATACTGGTTAAAGAAAATAATTATCATCTCCGTTCCGTAAAGGAGGCCATTGAAATTATTAAAGTCCAACTCAAGGTTGTAGGGTTTTGAAGTTGAAACGCTACCGGCAGGCGAGATGTTATTTAGTGATTATTTGGTTCAATTCTGTTGGTTAAAGTAAGCCAAGTTCTACTTTTGAGAAGTTTCATTAGTGGAATGTATTTTTAAATAAACGGGGCTTGTACTTATTACTAATTAAGAAATACATATTGTGAAAGAGGAATGGTGCATCAAGGAAGTGGAGGGGATAAACTTGTCGGGTGTTTCAACATTGGGCCAATTTCACCAAATATATTTTTATTTGTTAAACAGAATCTATGTATTACATTAAGAGCTAAAAATATATATGTCTAACATTCGAATTTGGACGTTTTAACTATTTTTGGTTTTTCACATATTATTCCTAAACAGTGAATTTCATCGAAAATATAATATAATTCTAAATTTAAGAAATCAAAGTATCTAATGATTGCCGTAACATAACAATTTGGTTAAATATGGTGGAAAACAACGCCTGCAAACGAAGATTTATTAAAAAAACACATGCATGGTACTGTATTATGTACCTGAAGCTTAGAGGAATGAATGTCCTAAGAGAAAATATCATTAAGTATAAGGTATTTAGTATCAAATTCTGTGCCTATTAAAAAAAATTATTTTAAAAACCCATCAAGTATACATATAATTTCTGATTTTTAACACAGTTAAGATATTTTGGTTTAAAAAAAAATACAAAAAATAATTTTTCCTGCAACGATTGAGTAATGCTATCCATTACTCAACTAAAACTGGTGTGGAAAGTCCCACTTTCCCCCACTAGTGAGGAAAAGTAACAGCCACCTAGATCGAATTTGATAATCAGCACTCTTTGGTAAAATTCACTCGGGTGTAATAAATTGGAACTTTCCCCGCTTGTCAAATAAATAACTATTCTGAAATGTTTTATAAATGACTCACCTGGAAAAAAATACAGGTTATCATTCATAATTTTACATACAGTAAATTTTGTCCACCTTAAAAAGATCGGTACGAATAAACTTTTTTCAGGTGTTTCAAAATGACCTACTTCCAGAGTATTTAAAGTAAAAATTTGACATTACCAATTTTACATAACATTAAATAAAGTGTTTTATGTACATTTTTGAATATTTGCAAGCCGGGTGTAAGCCTGTCAGAAGACGTCACCGCAGGTATCTCTGATGTTGAACCTATTTTTATTTTTCCATCATATGGTTCCATAACCTAAGGATAAAACGCAAAAATGCCATGGTCAGCTGACCATGGCAAAATAATTCTTTAAATACCCAAGGAAAATTAGAGCGATAGCAGAGTGTATTAATATTCTTGATCTTGTAAATACGGTGATGTAAATGGATTAAATAGAATTGGATAAAAAATGCTATCGGCTTATTGGTTGTCACACAATGTTTTCCAAGCATATTCTCACTAAGTGCAAATAATTTTAAAATGAATAAAAAGTAACGAAATTAAATGAAATATAATTCGGGAACTTTCCAGAAGGAAAAGCTAAATTTTCTAAACATTCTTATATTCTAAAATTTAAAAATGTAATTCTAGAAATACATTTTTAGAATTACGTTTTTAGATTTGATTACGAAACAAAAGTTAAATTCGTCTAATATCTAGCCTGGAAAATTCATTTAGGTACACACACCTTTCAATAGGAAGAGCCCTGTTAAGTTCTTAAATTGTTTTTTACAAATTCGGACTTTCTTTTCCTCACTTAATATTATTGTTTTCAAAGAAGTTGTTTGTAATAAATTTAATTTACAATGGTTTTATTATTCTCTTAGCCGTTATGTCCTTTTGTGAAGACTGTCATTAGTCTTTCTAAGAAGATACTCCTTTGATATTCCGTTTTCCCGACAATCACTGAAATATTAATTGTTTTAAAGAAGTTCGATTTAGCCTAAAATGAAGCCAAGGCTCATAAATGTATTGAATAAATTATATTTAACGGTCATGGATAAAAAAATAGTTTTTTGTTGGTGGCAGTTTTTTAACAATATAGGAATTAGTGAGCAGAGTGTGGACTATTCTCAAGCGGGCCAGGACAACCTTCTCTGAATGGCTGTTGCGGTAGGATGTAGACCATGGCCTGACAGTTTTTTTTGTAATCATTTTTAGTCTTTTTTACTAGGATGGCTTTCTTCCCAAATGTATAATAGTTAATTAGCAATAATGACTATAGAAAGGCAAATTATAATTAATAAAACTCAATAAGTTTGGTTCGTTTGTCTTATTTATCTCTTTATTATATAAAAAAGTTCTTGATAATCACCGTGTAATATTTTATGTTACATATAAAGGAATAATAAAAATGAGTCGTAAAAATTGAGTTTTGAATTGGAAAATTGAGAGACGAACATATTACATTATATACCATATAATTGCGGAAAAGAGATACTAAATTTATGTATAAATTAAATTTCCTGTTATAAAATTTGAAATTTATTTTCATAGTTCAACCATTTATTTATATAATTGTTACAACCAAAAATATAAAGTTATATTTGAACCCTACTTTCCATTGTGATGGTGTGTTTTATGTTTTTCATAGCACTTATTTATTACTGTAGATTTTTGACTCAATATTATTAAAAAAATATTTAAAATGGGTTGTGAACATCATCGATTTCTCCATGCAGTAGAGAACACACTCGTGTCCAGTGGCTCTCTGGGAAACTTTTAGTAAAAGTATCACTTAAATAGTATACATATATGCAATTAAATATTGAAATCATTTTATGTTAGTGAGTCCTAAAAAATCAATTTTTTTCTGTTATCTTTTATTTACTCACCCGTTTTCTCCTTCTGTGTTATTTGTGACTACTTATTATGTTTGTCGATATAATCTATGATAAGGCTATTGTTTATTCTACCTAAAGTCCTGCCTATCACTACCCAATGTTTTAAAATAAATATCTATAGATTAATGTAATAATTAGGGCCCGAATTTATATGTAATAAAATTGCGAAGTATGTTCATGTTATTTTTTGAATAATATGAAAAGGGAAGAATATGTAAAATCAAAATTAGCGAAAAATGCTTTATTTATTATTTAAATTTTTTTAGAAGTATGCATATTTATTAAAAATGGAGTGACATGCTTTGTTTCGAGTTTTGTTATTAAGTGAATTAAAAACACGCCTTTGAGGCTATATATATAAGCCAGGTTATTTTCAAGGTGGGTTCCTTCATCACAGATTTATGTTTTTCTATTGCTGCAGACGAGTGCGAATCTAGTTTGGACTGAACCTCTTTAATTTTTTCCAAGTTCTTGCAGTAATATTCAGCTGTCTCTAACCAAGTGCCCCACCTTGTAATTACTGGCTGAGGAGGCAAAGATAAGTTTGGAAAAAGCTTCTTGAAAACTTTGACTCGATTTGGGGCTTTTAAATTTTTTTTTAAACATTTGATGTTGAAAGGTCAACATCAAACAAGTTAAGTCCGACAATTTCTGCAACTCGGTGTAACAATTATGTTAGTTATTAAATTATAAAAACTACTCTCTATGTTCATATATTATCCACAAATAAATGATTATAATGAACACAAAAATATAAGTCAAATTTAAACTTAAATTTTTGGCAAATCATGATGATGATGGTTACCTCGAAAAAGAGCGGAAGTCAGGGAGGGCAACAAACCCCAGGGTCAGAGCCACTGGATCAAGAAGATAATACCATCTATATCATTCGGGTATATTTTTAAATTAATTGCACAAGAAACTTTTTTTTTTAGCATTTTTTAGCATTTTTTTTTTACTTTTTATATCAATCGAAAAAGTGTATGGGCATTTTTATTAGCTAGTTAATGTGTATTTTTATTTGTGAAAAAAACTTATTTTTGCTGGTAGATTAAATGTTAATTTTTAAAACATAGTTACATTTTGACTCAATCAATTAATTTGATTTTTTAATATTCCACAAATAAAGTACGCTCGTTGGATATCCATATGTCTTTAATCAAAGAATATGTACATCAATTAAAAATAACTGAAATAAATAATAGCATTTTTTAATAATTGGTAAAAGTTTTATATTAAATTTTAACTGAAATAAAACTGTGCTGTTAATAAATTATCCTGAAGATGGTCTGAAGTTGTCATATTGTTTAAAATAAAGAATTATAAACAAAAAGGAACTATTTTCGGACTTTTATGACATAGTAATAAAAGTAATAAAGGCTTAGCCAATAGGAAATCCCAATGCCGACATCATCAATCGCTATTTACACATTTTTTTCGTGAATAATTTTTTTTCTTCCTCGAATATTATACCTTTTCTGTTATAATAATCCTTGTACAACGTCCTTGATAAATTAGGTATATTGTAAAAATTTGCCTCTATTATTTTTTTTTTAAGAACAAAAAATACTTCATTCAATCCCCAAAAACAGTCGCAAACCGTTTATTTCTATGTAGATGGTATTTATCAACTTATTACTAGGGCTCGGATTCATATTTGTTTAAATATTCTTAGTTATGTTAGATATCATAATGAACAACAGTTTAAAATACGTTTTAAGGCATTCTGATTCATCTGAACCCATTTTTATTTCACATATATTTACATATTTCAATATAAACACATATTTTACATTTTTACTTACATATTTCGCAAAAATCACGAGTTCCAAGACACGCAGAATGGTAAGTAAGCTGGACAGTCGTTGTTTCCTTGCATTCGGCGACGTGCTAGCAACTGTTGACCCCTCAAAATGCAACGGCCTAATTTAGTTAAAATTACAGTAAAATAGGTACCCACAATAAAATGATCGGAATTGTTTATTTGCTAAATTTCTCAGAATCCTCTGCTCCCTGTTCCCTTTAATTCTTCCTATTCTACCTCAATCTCAATTAGTCGATCTGGCTCAGTATATGGCCGCGTATCCACTATGTTCGCGAATCAACGGCTCTCCACGCTCCGAGCGCCCTCTTAATGGAGACGTGATTTGTGAACATGGCCGAACAGGAAGTGATGCGCAATGGTCAGGCGAATCATGAAGGAACAACATTTCGTCCGACTTAGTGGCAAGTACAGTCAATATTTTAATTAATTATTTGGGAATAATTAATTTAAGCTAAATTTTATGAAGAGAGAGGTAAACGCGAATTAATGTTGGCATTCGCAACCGCTGAGAAAAACCCAAGTTAAACATACCAAAGGTACCTTCAAAAACAAGGGACCTAGTTTCCAAATACCTCAGAGAGTTTCCCGATGAGACATTTAAATGTGATTGCAATATAGCAGTATGGACTTCACAATGTTCTCTGGTTACGCAAAATATCGGAACTGCGAAACATAAGAGGAACAAAGAGAGAAGCTCAAAACTGCTACAGACATTCATAAAAGCTTAGCCTGCTAGTTCAACACGTGAGTCAACTTTTACTACAGATTTATGTCACGCATTAATCAGAGCTGACATTCACTTCTACAAAATCAATAATCCTTATTTTAAGAATTTCTTAGAGTGGTACACTGACAAAAAATACCCGATGAAAGCACATTAAGGAAAATTATTTGAAAGGTATTTATAAGGAAACTCTTGCTGAAATTCGAGATTACGTCAAAAATGGTCCTATTTGGGTTTCGATCGACGAAACCGCTGATAATGAAGGGAGATACATTGCCAATATAGTAATTAGAAGACAATGCCCGATTATCTACACTTTCTCTGTTAAAATTGTAACCACGCTTCTAATGCACGTTTTTTTAACGACTCAGAGTCTTCTTTAACCAAGTGGAATTTTTCACAAAAACGTTCTGCTATTTTTACCAGACGCTGCTCTTTATATGGTGAAATCGGAGGCTGTTTTGAAGGTGTTTAATCCGAATATGATTCATCTCGCATGTGCGAGGCATGCGATTCTCGCGAGATGAATCATATTCGGATTAAACACCTTCAAAACAGCCTCCGATTTCACCATATAAAGAGCAGCGTCTGGTAAAAATAGCAGAACGTTTTTGTGAAAAATTCCACTTGGTTAAAGAAGACTCTGAGTCGTTAAAAAAACGTGCATTAGAAGCGTGGTTACAATTTTAACAGAGAAAGTGTAGATAATCGGGCATTGTCTTCTAATTACTATATTGGCAATGTATCTCCCTTCATTATCAGCGGTTTCGTCGATCGAAACCCAAATAGGACCATTTTTGACGTAATCTCGAATTTCAGCAAGAGTTTCCTTATAAATACCTTTCAAATAATTTTCCTTAATGTGCTTTCATCGGGTATTTTTTGTCAGTGTACCACTCTAAGAAATTCTTAAAATAAGGATTATTGATTTTGTAGAAGTGAATGTCAGCTCTGATTAATGCGTGACATAAATCTGTAGTAAAAGTTGACTCACGTGTTGAACTAGCAGGCTAAGCTTTTATGAATGTCTGTAGCAGTTTTGAGCTTCTCTCTTTGTTCCTCTTATGTTTCGCAGTTCCGATATTTTGCGTAACCAGAGAACATTGTGAAGTCCATACTGCTATATTGCAATCACATTTAAATGTCTCATCGGGAAACTCTCTGAGGTATTTGGAAACTAGGTCCCTTGTTTTTGAAGGTACCTTTGGTATGTTTAACTTGGGTTTTTCTCAGCGGTTGCGAATGCCAACATTAATTCGCGTTTACCTCTCTCTTCATAAAATTTAGCTTAAATTAATTATTCCCAAATAATTAATTAAAATATTGACTGTACTTGCCACTAAGTCGGACGAAATGTTGTTCCTTCATGATTCGCCTGACCATTGCGCATCACTTCCTGTTCGGCCATGTTCACAAATCACGTCTCCATTAAGAGGGCGCTCGGAGCGTGGAGAGCCGTTGATTCGCGAACATAGTGGATACGCGGCCATATACTGAGCCAGATCGACTAATTGAGATTGAGGTAGAATAGGAAGAATTAAAGGGAACAGGGAGCAGAGGATTCTGAGAAATTTAGCAAATAAACAATTCCGATCATTTTATTGTGGGTACCTATTTTACTGTAATTTTAACTAAATTAGGCCGTTGCATTTTGAGGGGTCAACAGTTGCTAGCACGTCGCCGAATGCAAGGAAACAACGACTGTCCAGCTTACTTACCATTCTGCGTGTCTTGGAACTCGTGATTTTTGCGAAATATGTAAGTAAAAATGTAAAATATGTGTTTATATTGAAATATGTAAATATATGTGAAATAAAAATGGGTTCAGATGAATCAGAATGCCTTAAAACGTATTTTAAACTGTTGTTCATTATGATATCTAACATAACTAAGAATATTTAAACAAATATGAATCCGAGCCCTAGTAATAAGTTGATAAATACCATCTACATAGAAATAAACGGTTTGCGACTGTTTTTGGGGATTGAATGAAGTATTTTTTGTTCTTAAAAAAAAAATAATAGAGGCAAATTTTTACAATATACCTAATTTATCAAGGACGTTGTACAAGGATTATTATAACAGAAAAGGTATAATATTCGAGGAAGAAAAAAAATTATTCACGAAAAAAATGTGTAAATAGCGATTGATGATGTCGGCATTGGGATTTCCTATTGGCTAAGCCTTTATTACTTTTATTACTATGTCATAAAAGTCCGAAAATAGTTCCTTTTTGTTTATAATTCTTTATTTTAAACAATATGACAACTTCAGACCATCTTCAGGATAATTTATTAACAGCACAGTTTTATTTCAGTTAAAATTTAATATAAAACTTTTACCAATTATTAAAAAATGCTATTATTTATTTCAGTTATTTTTAATTGATGTACATATTCTTTGATTAAAGACATATGGATATCCAACGAGCGTACTTTATTTGTGGAATATTAAAAAATCAAATTAATTGATTGAGTCAAAATGTAACTATGTTTTAAAAATTAACATTTAATCTACCAGCAAAAATAAGTTTTTTTCACAAATAAAAATACACATTAACTAGCTAATAAAAATGCCCATACACTTTTTCGATTGATATAAAAAGTAAAAAAAAAATGCTAAAAAATGCTAAAAAAAAAAGTTTCTTGTGCAATTAATTTAAAAATATACCCGAATGATATAGATGGTATTATCTTCTTGATCCAGTGGCTCTGACCCTGGGGTTTGTTGCCCTCCCTGACTTCCGCTCTTTTTCGAGGTAACCATCATCATCATGATTTGCCAAAAATTTAAGTTTAAATTTGACTTATATTTTTGTGTTCATTATAATCATTTATTTGTGGATAATATATGAACATAGAGAGTAGTTTTTATAATTTAATAACTAACATAATTGTTACACCGAGTTGCAGAAATTGTCGGACTTAACTTGTTTGATGTTGACCTTTCAACATCAAATGTTTAAAAAAAAATTTAAAAGCCCCAAATCGAGTCAAAGTTTTCAAGAAGCTTTTTCCAAACTTATCTTTGCCTCCTCAGCCAGTAATTACAAGGTGGGGCACTTGGTTAGAGACAGCTGAATATTACTGCAAGAACTTGGAAAAAATTAAAGAGGTTCAGTCCAAACTAGATTCGCACTCGTCTGCAGCAATAGAAAAACATAAATCTGTGATGAAGGAACCCACCTTGAAAATAACCTGGCTTATATATATAGCCTCAAAGGCGTGTTTTTAATTCACTTAATAACAAAACTCGAAACAAAGCATGTCACTCCATTTTTAATAAATATGCATACTTCTAAAAAAATTTAAATAATAAATAAAGCATTTTTCGCTAATTTTGATTTTACATATTCTTCCCTTTTCATATTATTCAAAAAATAACATGAACATACTTCGCAATTTTATTACATATAAATTCGGGCCCTAATTATTACATTAATCTATAGATATTTATTTTAAAACATTGGGTAGTGATAGGCAGGACTTTAGGTAGAATAAACAATAGCCTTATCATAGATTATATCGACAAACATAATAAGTAGTCACAAATAACACAGAAGGAGAAAACGGGTGAGTAAATAAAAGATAACAGAAAAAAATTGATTTTTTAGGACTCACTAACATAAAATGATTTCAATATTTAATTGCATATATGTATACTATTTAAGTGATACTTTTACTAAAAGTTTCCCAGAGAGCCACTGGACACGAGTGTGTTCTCTACTGCATGGAGAAATCGATGATGTTCACAACCCATTTTAAATATTTTTTTAATAATATTGAGTCAAAAATCTACAGTAATAAATAAGTGCTATGAAAAACATAAAACACACCATCACAATGGAAAGTAGGGTTCAAATATAACTTTATATTTTTGGTTGTAACAATTATATAAATAAATGGTTGAACTATGAAAATAAATTTCAAATTTTATAACAGGAAATTTAATTTATACATAAATTTAGTATCTCTTTTCCGCAATTATATGGTATATAATGTAATATGTTCGTCTCTCAATTTTCCAATTCAAAACTCAATTTTTACGACTCATTTTTATTATTCCTTTATATGTAACATAAAATATTACACGGTGATTATCAAGAACTTTTTTATATAATAAAGAGATAAATAAGACAAACGAACCAAACTTATTGAGTTTTATTAATTATAATTTGCCTTTCTATAGTCATTATTGCTAATTAACTATTATACATTTGGGAAGAAAGCCATCCTAGTAAAAAAGACTAAAAATGATTACAAAAAAAACTGTCAGGCCATGGTCTACATCCTACCGCAACAGCCATTCAGAGAAGGTTGTCCTGGCCCGCTTGAGAATAGTCCACACTCTGCTCACTAATTCCTATATTGTTAAAAAACTGCCACCAACAAAAAACTATTTTTTTATCCATGACCGTTAAATATAATTTATTCAATACATTTATGAGCCTTGGCTTCATTTTAGGCTAAATCGAACTTCTTTAAAACAATTAATATTTCAGTGATTGTCGGGAAAACGGAATATCAAAGGAGTATCTTCTTAGAAAGACTAATGACAGTCTTCACAAAAGGACATAACGGCTAAGAGAATAATAAAACCATTGTAAATTAAATTTATTACAAACAACTTCTTTGAAAACAATAATATTAAGTGAGGAAAAGAAAGTCCGAATTTGTAAAAAACAATTTAAGAACTTAACAGGGCTCTTCCTATTGAAAGGTGTGTGTACCTAAATGAATTTTCCAGGCTAGATATTAGACGAATTTAACTTTTGTTTCGTAATCAAATCTAAAAACGTAATTCTAAAAATGTATTTCTAGAATTACATTTTTAAATTTTAGAATATAAGAATGTTTAGAAAATTTAGCTTTTCCTTCTGGAAAGTTCCCGAATTATATTTCATTTAATTTCGTTACTTTTTATTCATTTTAAAATTATTTGCACTTAGTGAGAATATGCTTGGAAAACATTGTGTGACAACCAATAAGCCGATAGCATTTTTTATCCAATTCTATTTAATCCATTTACATCACCGTATTTACAAGATCAAGAATATTAATACACTCTGCTATCGCTCTAATTTTCCTTGGGTATTTAAAGAATTATTTTGCCATGGTCAGCTGACCATGGCATTTTTGCGTTTTATCCTTAGGTTATGGAACCATATGATGGAAAAATAAAAATAGGTTCAACATCAGAGATACCTGCGGTGACGTCTTCTGACAGGCTTACACCCGGCTTGCAAATATTCAAAAATGTACATAAAACACTTTATTTAATGTTATGTAAAATTGGTAATGTCAAATTTTTACTTTAAATACTCTGGAAGTAGGTCATTTTGAAACACCTGAAAAAAGTTTATTCGTACCGATCTTTTTAAGGTGGACAAAATTTACTGTATGTAAAATTATGAATGATAACCTGTATTTTTTTCCAGGTGAGTCATTTATAAAACATTTCAGAATAGTTATTTATTTGACAAGCGGGGAAAGTTCCAATTTATTACACCCGAGTGAATTTTACCAAAGAGTGCTGATTATCAAATTCGATCTAGGTGGCTGTTACTTTTCCTCACTAGTGGGGGAAAGTGGGACTTTCCACACCAGTTTTAGTTGAGTAATGGATAGCATTACTCAATCGTTGCAGGAAAAATTATTTTTTGTATTTTTTTTTAAACCAAAATATCTTAACTGTGTTAAAAATCAGAAATTATATGTATACTTGATGGGTTTTTAAAATAATTTTTTTTAATAGGCACAGAATTTGATACTAAATACCTTATACTTAATGATATTTTCTCTTAGGACATTCATTCCTCTAAGCTTCAGGTACATAATACAGTACCATGCATGTGTTTTTTTAATAAATCTTCGTTTGCAGGCGTTGTTTTCCACCATATTTAACCAAATTGTTATGTTACGGCAATCATTAGATACTTTGATTTCTTAAATTTAGAATTATATTATATTTTCGATGAAATTCACTGTTTAGGAATAATATGTGAAAAACCAAAAATAGTTAAAACGTCCAAATTCGAATGTTAGACATATATATTTTTAGCTCTTAATGTAATACATAGATTCTGTTTAACAAATAAAAATATATTTGGTGAAATTGGCCCAATGTTGAAACACCCGACAAGTTTATCCCCTCCACTTCCTTGATGCACCATTCCTCTTTCACAATATGTATTTCTTAATTAGTAATAAGTACAAGCCCCGTTTATTTAAAAATACATTCCACTAATGAAACTTCTCAAAAGTAGAACTTGGCTTACTTTAACCAACAGAATTGAACCAAATAATCACTAAATAACATCTCGCCTGCCGGTAGCGTTTCAACTTCAAAACCCTACAACCTTGAGTTGGACTTTAATAATTTCAATGGCCTCCTTTACGGAACGGAGATGATAATTATTTTCTTTAACCAGTATAGCTGTTTTCGAAAGGTATGAGGTGGTTAGTGTTGTAGAAGTGTTCTGCTACAGCCCATTTTTCTGTCTTAAAGTTTTTGACGCTAGATATATGCTCCTTTATGTTTCTTTCGATAGTCCTTCCGGTTTGTCCTATGTAGACATTGCCACAGGAACAGAGTATCCTATAGATGCCTGGGGTACGTAGTCTTAACTTGTCTTTGGGGTTCGGTAGGATGTGAGCTGTTGTTTTGTCAGTGGAGAATGTGGTCTTGATGTCGTGGTTCTTTAGAATCCTGGCGATCTTTACTGAGGTGTCTTTGATGTAAGGAATAGTTGTCTGGGTTTCAGCTTCGTTGTCTCTTTCGTTATTCTCTTGTTTTTTGTGTTTGTCTTGCTTTCTACCGGTTTGATAGTTTCTTGGTCGTATCCGTTTTTCAGGAAGGCTGTTCTCAAGTGCCTCTTCTCTTTAGGGAGCTGTGACGGTTCAGCTATCATTTCAGCTCTGTTGAGTAAAGTGTTGATTCATTTCTTCTGAGACGGATGGTGGTGAGATGTGACTTGGAGGTATCTGTCTGTATGTGTAGGTTTTCGGTAGGCGGTGTGTCCAAGGTGGTTTCCTTTCTTCTCGACCTGGACATCCAGGAAGGGGGGTTTCTCATCCTTCTCCAGCTCCTTGGTGAATTGTATGTTAGGGTGGATGCTGTTTAGGTGGAGTAAGGATCTGTCCAGTGCACCTATTCCATGATTCCAGATGACGAATGTGTCGTCAACGTATCTGAACCAATATTCAGGTTGTGTTTTTTTTATCCTAATTTATTAATTTCGTTAAGTATGAAGGGATAAGATTACATATAAGGTATATATTAAGTACTAAATCCAATTCATATTCTATAAAATTACTCGGTGGGATTTCTAAACGCGAAACTAGTAATTTGCAATATTATCATTCTGTACTAAAGATGATGGCCTCGAAATTAGAAATCAGAATATCCATAATAAAAGAAAAAATACAATGACCGGACTTTAAGTATATTGAAACAATTTCCCATCCATCTCACGAAACAAAATTTATTTCTACAGTTAAAAATTGTAAATTATCAATCAAAATATCGAATTTCCTTTTTCTGATGTATCATTTACATTTTAAATAAAATTCTAGATTTATTAATCAAAACCTATTATTTCAACTTATGTGCAAGTGATTATATGATTCAATGAATATTGGAAATTTTCGAGTAAAACCTGCCAAGATTGATGTACTTATTTAGTATAACTTAAAGTACTCAAGTAGCTGTTTTTTTAAGATGAGTAATAAAATATTTTTCGAAATTAGTTACTTGCTGAAGTATCCAAAATTGAAAAATTGCATGTTAAAAAATGTCAAATTTCTAACATGACAGCGGTATTACCTAGAAACAAAACATACTTGAGGAAATTATTATTTATAAATATTTCAGATTGAAACTTTAAAAACTAAAACTTCTCTTTTAAGTTTAAGTAGAGATAGGTCGATCAAATCTATTTCTTAATTATCTAAGACTAAATTACTTATTCTCTCGTAAATATTTCATTAGGAACAGTTAAAATCTTATTTGAAAATCAAGCTTTAAGGACTAACCATACCTGTTTTAGTGAAATGGAAGAGAGAGCTGAAAATACTAATGAAAATAATTACTGAAAATAATTTTCCTTATTAAAATGATATTTAATTTATTTCGCTTTAATCTTCAACGTCTCTAATGAAAACTAAAACTTAATTTATCGGAAATATATATATTTGTAAGAAAAAATATATTTTTTATATAGTGCATCTCTTGGAAGTGTAACCCTGGTAGTTAATAGAATCTCACTGAACAGGTCAACATCTCCGAGATGCAATAGAAAAGTACATTTTTAAAGCATTATTTTTTATTTGCATTCATTCGAGTTTGGAGTACATTAGATCAACCAATTCTAAACACTATGCGCCATATGAAAGCTGTATTGTTTTATTATTCCTGATCTTGCTTCCTTTTTTTCCTCAGAGATTTGGATCGTTATGCTTGACTTTGCCTAGAAATTTCTCTTTCTTGTCTTATCTTTGGCAAATTTGTATCAATGGCCACATTGTTTGGAATTCAAGGATGTCCTTAAAAAGTTCCTTAAGCAAATTTAGTTTGGTTTTATTGGAGCAGAAGAGGACGACCTTTTTTTGTTATTTTGTTTTAATTATAACCATTTATTAAATTAAACAATCTATATGATGTTTTACATAATAAAAAACAAACAAAACTGTCCCACTACAACCAATGAAGAACTTAGGGTTCAGTACAGGGTAGAGATCGTACTCCTTTTATATCAACTAATCACACTCAACCGCCAGGTTTCCTCCTAATTAAGGGTGCCCCCTTTACAGAGTCTGGATGAGTCTCGGGAGGGTCTAAGACTTCCATTAGGTAATCCACGACTGTAAACAGATTAAATAGTTTGATTCCGGGACCTTCAGTAGACCAACTCAGGATTGAGCTATCCGGCAGCCAAAAAAATAATAAATATTACTTAAAGTTTCGGTAAAACATTACATTATTACATTACAACATTGAATAATAACATTGGGTATCTTTCATAGTGTTTTAGAGAATTTAAATGTGGGAATTATATTATTTTGATTAAAACTATAAGTAATTTAGCATAAAATGCTTTTAAGCGGGATTCAGATTTTCGTTTAATAGTAATTCTAAGAAATACACGGCTCTAGCTAAAAGCATTATTTAGTCAAAGCGGTTCATCTCTTGAAGGGCTTATCATTTTTATTCCAGGTATTCTGTTATATATTTGGCAAAGTTCTGCAACTACGTTAGAGATAATAATAAACAAATAAAATCATTAAACAGGTGGTTATTGAACAATTATTCAT